>CM035303.1:129158543-129173561 GCA_020226075.1 Hydropotes inermis
ATCTATATATGTATATATTCACCATTACCATCACATATATGGACATAACGTATCTATATATGTATATATTCACCATTACCATCACATATATGGACATAACGTATCTATATATGTATATATTCACCATTACCATCACATATATGGATATAACATATCTATATTTGCACATATTCACCATTACCATGATATATATAGATAAATACATGCATATATTCACTATTAACTTCACATATGCAGATACAATATATCTTCAAATATATCACGTATTCCACACACTTTTTTGTTTTTTGGCCACACCACACATCTTGTGGGATCTTTGATCCCCAACCAGGGAAGCGGGGGAACACTTGCCCCCTACCCTGGAAGTGCGGAGTCTTAGCCACCGGCCTGCCAGGGGAGTCTCAGCGTATACCTTTAGTGAAGGTTTGGGCCACACCCCGCCATCACGCATATTAATAGATCTGCAGTCATAAACACAAGAGATCTGGGCATTCTCTCGGATAAAGAAAGAGTATTCAGCGCCACATCAGTTTCACATTCCTGGATTCAGAACGAGCGTGGCTGCCAAACAAGCTGTCGAAACACTGGGCTTCCAGTCTTGGCCTCTCCTTCCTGGTTACGGACAAAGGGCTGGAAGTGGGAGCTCAGGGCTTGGAGAGAAGAAGGTGAAGCAAGCAGGCGCTGGCCAGGCCGGCCTAGGCTGCAGAGCATCCTGGCCCACCCCGAGAACTGATGCAACCCCAGGGTTCCCTCCTCCTCTGTGACGGAGGTGGCAGGCAGGGACCCAAGAAACCTTGGCCCAGTGACTCAGCTCAGGCAAGCCGGGACATCCTCCAGCAGAAACGACGCGCTGCCAGGAAACCTGGGGAAGACTTGCAAACAGTGCACCAGGGCCGTCTTCCAGCTTCTATCACAGACCTCTGGTCCTACTCCTCACCTCCGTTTTAGAAGGTCTAACGAGGGGGTGCTGTGCCTCCCGGGGAGCCTTCAGCAGCGTCTGGAGATAATACCGGACCAGGGCGGAGATACGCAATGCTGTCTCTAAGTGGGAGGTTCTAAACATCCCACAGTGCACGGGACAGCCCCATATCAGAGGGACATGCGGCCCCAAACATCACCAGCGCTCAGACGGATGACTCCTGCTGTCCCCCGAAGCTCTGCCTGACACATTTCATTATTTCATGAGGAAGAGTTGATGGACAAGGTTGTGTTCATTTCAGGAGTATTGCAGAGTGATCCAGGGTTATTGCAGATTACATTCTGCCATAGGTTATTACAATGACCCATATAATAACTTATGGTAGGTTATTATAATGGCCATAATTCCCTATGCCCTACAGTAAATCCTTGTTGCTTATCTATTTCATATATAGTACTATGTGTCCACAAATCCTATACGCTTAATTTGTCCCTCCATATGTCTCTCTCCCCTTTATTTGCTAAACCGCTTCAGTCGTGTCCAACTCTTTTCTGCCCTACGGACGCTAGGCCGCCAGTCTCCCGTGTGCACGGGGGTCCTCCAGTCAAGAAGCCTGGAGTAGGTTGCCGGGCCCTGCTCCAGGGGATTTTCCCAACCCAGGGATCGAACCCGTGTCTCTTATGTCTCCAGCACTGGCAGGTGGGTCCTTTACCACTAGCTTCCTTGGTGGCTCAGCTGGTAAAGAATCTGCCCGCAATGTGGGAGACTCAGGTTCGATTCCTGGGTTGGGAAGATTCGCTGGAGGAGGAAACGGCCACCTGCTCCTGTCTTATTCCTCGGAGAATTCCGTGGACAGGGGAGCCCGGTGGGCTACAGTCCACGGGGTCACAAAGAGTCAGGCACGACTGAGCGACTCACACAACACATCTCTCTCCCCTTGAGTAACAGTTTATGTGTCTATTTCTGTTTTGTGTACATATTCATTTGTATTCAGTTTAAGATTCCATATACAGGTGGCACACAGTATTTGTCTTTCCCTGTCTGACTTGTCGCTAAAGAGTAAGACCCTCTATATGCATCCATGTGTTTGCATTTTATTCTCTATCTATGGCTGAGTAATATTCTGTTCTGCATATGTACCACATATTCTTAATCCAGTTGTCTGTGGGTGGGCACTTCCAACAGACATGCTTCCATGCTTTGGGTATTGTAAACTATGCCTCATGCAGCTGAAGCTCCAATCCTTTGGCCACCCAATAAGACCAGACTTATTGGAAAAGACCCTGATGCCGGGAAAGATTGAAGGTGGGAGGAGAAGGGGACGACAGAGGATGAGATGGTTGGATGGCATCACCCACTCGAGGGACATGAATCTGAGTAAACTCTGGGAGTTGGTGATGGACAGAGAGGCCTGGTGTGCTGCTGTCCATGGGGTCGCAAAGGGTCAGCCACGACTGAGTGACCGAACTGACTGAGATTGTGCCTTGTGCACTTTTAAATGCTTGTACTCCGTCAGTGGTTATCACCTGGAGCTAAAGCAACATGGCGAAACCCCTGGAGACATTTCTGCTGCAGCTTGAGAGGGGCTCTGATACCAGCACGGAGCATGGAAGATGCTAAACATCCTCAAAGCACACGGCAGTCCCTACAGCAAACCACCTCCCAGGGGTGCCGCTGAGAACCCCTGGGGCAGACAAATGAAATTTAAAGGAGAGCCCCCGGCCCCGGCCAAACTCTCCACCCGTCTGTAGCCAAGACAGCCCCTCTCCTGGAAACACGAAGAGGAACCCTGACTCTGGGACCCATGTGCTGTGACCTGGGGGCTTTCCACCAGAGTTGAAAGTCCACGGGACTTCCCTG
Source organism: Hydropotes inermis (assembly GCA_020226075.1). Classification (NCBI taxonomy): domain Eukaryota; kingdom Metazoa; phylum Chordata; class Mammalia; order Artiodactyla; family Cervidae; genus Hydropotes; species Hydropotes inermis. The sequence goes on from CM035303.1 coordinate 129,161,323, forward strand.
GTGGTCCAGTGGCTAAGACTCGGCGCTCCCAACACAGGGGAACTTGGGTTCTATCCCTGATCAGGGAACTAGATCCCACGCGACACGACTAAAGATACTGCATGCTGCAGCTGAGACCCAACGGAGCCAAATACGTACATAAAAATGTTTATTTTAAAAAAGGAGAACAGCAAATGCCACTCTAGCTGAGCCTAGCACTGTGTCCAGCACTATACTTCCTCTTCACGATGAGTGTTTAACGACTGCTGACGTCAGCTCTTGCAGTCTTTACCAGGTTTTTATTTTCCATGTTGGACAACCTTGGAGGTGACACGGCACGTGTGTTTCATCATCGCTCCCTCTTTTTCATTACCTGGATCCCGGGGTGCTGGGTGAGAGCTTCTGAGTCATTGACCGAGTTTTTCAGGGCTAACATCCAAACAAGGTGGGGAGTTTAACCAGCAGACAAGAGCCTCACAAAACAGTGGAGGTGGTGATGGTCTGGCGAACACGGCTTGGAGTTTTTACCCACAACTTTTTAAAAAATTATCATCTCATTTTTAAGATCTTTTTTTTTTTTATGTGGACCATTTTAAAGTCTTTATTGAATTTGTTTTTTTTTGACACGAGTCCTATGGAAACTTAGTTTCCTGATCAGGTATCTAACCTGCAACCCCCTGCATTGGAAGGTGAACTCTTAAATCATTGGGTCACTAGGGAAGTCCCTACTCACCATCTTTTAAAAAAATTTTTTTATTCATTTAAAAAAAAATTCTACCAGTTTATTGCTACCAACCCATCTTCCTCCACCCTCATGGACGCATGCTCAGTCATGCAACCCCACAGACTGCAGCCCGCCAGGCTCCTCCTGCCTACAATGTGGGAGACCCAGGTTTGATCCCTGGGTGGGGAAGATCGCCTGGAGAAGGAAATAGCAGCCCACCCCAGTACTCTTGCCTGGAAAATCCCATGGATGGAGGAGGCTGGTAGGCTACAGTCCATGGGGTCACAAACAGTCAGACAAGACTGAGCGACATCACTTTTTCTTCCTAGCTACTGTAAATAATGTTTCGAGGAACACTGCCCAGCCACAATCTTTTAGAGACAGTTTCTGGAGAAGGAAATGGCAACCCACTCCAGTACTCTTGCCTGGAAAATTCCACGGACAGAGGAGCCTGGTAGGCTACACAGTCCATGGGGTGGCTTTAAAGAGTAGGACATGACTGAGCAACTTAAAAAAAATAAAATAAAAGGGGGAAAGAAAAAAAAAGTTTCATTCAATCTTTTAAGGGATCCCTGCCGGATACTGTTTACCCTTTAAATACAAGTAGAGGGACACATTTTTTTCTCTCTTCTTTTATCTCTGAAAGCTTTTACACTTGTGAGTCCTGACAGCATCAGTTGTCACGTTACAATCTCATCATAAAGGAATATGGGGCAATATCTCAGTTGGCAAATAGGAATGTCCCTGCAAACACCAATTCATAGGAATAATCTCTCGGTTATCCTCACGTGGTTAGTGAACACACAGAGTGTGTTGGCAAATAATGATGACACAGAGGAATCTTTCAATAAAACAGCCTCACCATTTTCAGTGACATCATCTTAGATGACAAGCATTTCTATCAGTCCCTCTAATTCAACGTGCAAGGGATAGCAGACAGGAGAAAAACGGAGGGAGACAGGAAATATGCTGACCCCAAGATAAGAAGAAAAGCAAGCAAGAAGTGGGCATCTTAATTCATTCTGATTATTTGTTCATGAGAGAGACATGAAGGGTCAGGCTGAATGGGGTTCACATGCATTTCTTAGCTCTATCTCTGGGAGAAAAATCACATATTTGGTTGGTTCAGGATAAGGAGGTTACGTGTGGCATACATTGCCAAGGATACATCATCCCAAATGCTGATTTCCTGTAACTGACAGACATGCACAGAAAAAAAAGGGTTTATTTCTGAACTGCAAATGCATTCCCTGTTTAACCCAGCTCCTTTATAAAGACAGACGACACAGCCAAACCCTGGAGTAATAAACAGCACATCCAAAAACACAACTATTGCAGCCACAAAGAACCCAAGACGCAACTGTCCTGAGGACACATTGATCGACGCGCAAGCCTCTCAATTAGGAAACATGGTTCTTTGCCGTTTCTCATGACGCAGATTCAAGCGGTTCATGACAGACTTACTCATATATTCAAGAAAGAAAACAGATGTAAAGTGAAAAAAAGAAAAAGGAAGAAAAGAGTGGACCTGTTATTCATTCTGCCTCCAAACTGTTTTAGAAAAAGCAAGCAGTTGCTTTGAAAATGAAATCAGTCTTTCACAGAATCTGTTTCAGGGCACATGCGTCTTATTTATATTCCTTGCATCAAACTCAGAAGCAGTGGTTCTGATATTATGGTTGGCAAGGCTAATTGTTTACATGTCTCTCTTGAGATAAACTATAGCACAAAATGTACCTGTCTGCTTACTTCCTCTCCGAGTTCTTCCTCCTGAGCTCTCCACTGCTCTTTTTTCTTTTTTAACTTTTAAAAAATTATTTTATTTGTCCATGTGAAGCGCATGGGGACTATTAGTTCCCTGGCCGGGGATTGAACTCACTCCCCTTGCCTTGGAAGCGCAGAATCTCAATCACTGAACCGCCAGGACGTCCAGTCACTATTCTTTTCACCAAAAGAATAGGGCTTTCATCCAGAAAGAAAGACAAAAGGACTAATTGGCAATTGATTGCCTCTCCCACTAGACCTCCTTGTTTCAGAGTAAAAACAAATGACTACATATCAGATAAACCACTGCAGGTGGCTCTGCGGGTTTCTTCAAAAGGTAACACTCTTTTCTTTGCAAGGTAAGGCTTTCATCACTCCCACTCCAGATGGTTCAGAAATCTCTGTCTCATCGTTTGGCCACCTGATGCAAAGAGCCGACTCATTGAAAAAGACCCTGATGCTGGGAAAGATTGAGGCCAGAAAGGAGAAGGGGGCAACCGAGGATGAGATGGCTGGATGGTATCACCGACCGACGGACATGTTCAGGTCAGTTCAGTCACTTGGTCGTGTCTGACTCTTTGCGACCCCATGAACCGCAGCACGCCAGGCCTCCCTGTCCATCACCAACTCCCAGAGCCACGCAAACCCATGTCCAACTGCTGGAGGTAGTGGAAGACAGAGCCTGGTGTGCTGCCGTCCGCGGGGTCACAAAGAGTCAGAGACAAGTTAGCAACTGAACAACAACAACGAGCCGATCGACTTAATTTAATCAAGTCGTGACCTGTAGGCTATTTCACTATCCCACAAAAGGAACGAAACAGGAACCTGTAGACGCCCTTTGAAGCTCTGCCCTAAAGTCCCTATTGCCAGGAGCCGTTTCCTGTCATCATTATCTGAATCGCTTGGCAGTCGAGAAGCGGGTTGGGGGTGGGGGGGAAACGAATGCAACTCACCAAGCTAGTCACGGTGAAACAGACAAGGGACCCGGACTTGATTGCAGGACCTCACACGGCTTCTCCAACTGACCGCACGGGCCGACACCCCCGGGGTCCCCTGCCTGCCTGGCTTCTGAAGAGTCACTGCACGGCCCCGGGGAAGTTATAGGGAATCATCACCCGGCTGTAAAGTCATCCCCGGACAACCGGTGAATCTCTCATAAAAAAGTTATCTCGGCGCACCTGAGTCTCCCTAACGCCCGAGTGCCTCATGCATAAATCAGAAGAGGAGTTGGGCTTGCTGGCCGCAGTCGTCACGCCCCGGGTGGGGGGAAAGGAATCAAAACGACGCGCCGGTCATCTCAGAGGACGTTTATGCAGAGCGCTTCGGAGGTGCGCTAGGGCTGCCCACGGCTGACAGGCAGACCCCGGGTGTGGGTGGAGAAGGGGCGTGCGGGAAGGCAGCGGGGTGGGGGCGCTTGCAGGGACCACTGATCACCCGGTGGTGCCCCGTGCGGGGCTGGGGGTGACAGGTGAGGGCGGGCACGCGGCCTGCTCCGTGCGCAGCGTGTGGGCCACCATTCCCGCCTCCCTGCCCATCGCCCCACATGCCGCGAGGAATGCATTCCCCACCACCACCCTGGGTGAGGATGCTCAGCCAGGTCACTCACCCGCCCACCACGAACCTCATGGGCGGGGTGGCAAGCACCAGAGAGGAAGTGAGCCCGGGACGCCCCTGCCCACACGTCTGGGGGAACATCTCTACCCATCAAAAGATAGCCCGCCCCTGTGTCTCTCTGGGGGCTTCCCTGCTGCCTCAGGGGTAAAGAACCTGCCTGGCCAGTTCAGGAGATGCAGGAGACTCAGGTTCGATCCCTGGGTGGGGAGGATCCCCTGGAGAAGGAAGTGGCAACCCACTCTAGTACTCTTGCCTGGAGAATCCCACGGACAGAGGAGGCCTGGCAGGCTGCAGCCCATGGGGTCGCAAAGAGTCAGACACTACCAAAGCGGCTTAGCACGCACGTCTCTTTTCTTTATTTATTTGGCTGTGCCAGGTCCTCCTTGTAACACACAGAAGCATCAACCTTAGTTGCCGTCATGCGGGATGCAGTTCCCTGACCTGGGATTGAACCCAGGCCTCCTGCATCGGGATTGTGGAGTCTTAGCCACTGGTCCACCAGGGAAGTCCACACCCGTGTCTCTCTTCCTATCATCATTTTCTTTTGTTTAGGTTTAAGGGGAAAAAAAAAAAAGACTAACTCTATCTTTGTTTTCATGATTCTACATCTATAAATAAAACATCAGTTTTAATTAATTTGTATGCCCCGGGCATTTGGCGGGTACTCCTATAATTAATACACAATGCTGCGGGTGCTGACAGATTCCCGCTCTTTATGGAAACCCAGGAATGATAGTAAGGTGAAGCCTGAAAAAAAAAAGAGTTGAGCCTGAGTAAGCGTGACCTGGGGGGGCTTCTCCAGTGGCTCACTCGGCAGGAATCCGCCTGCAATGCAGGAGATGTGGGTTCGATCCCGGGATCGGGAAGATCCCCTGGAGGAGGGCATGGCAACCCACTCCAGTCTTTCTTGCCTGGAGAATCCCATGGACAGAGGAGCCTGCTGGGCTACGGTCCATGGAGTTGCAGAGTCAGACACGACCGAAGCAACTTAGCAGGCATGCACGCATGACCCAGACATCATCCAAAGCTGACATTTGGTCTTTGGGGCGGGGGGGGGGGGGGGGGGGAGGGAATGTCTCTATAAAACTTACTGGTCGGAGAGATGGTTCAAAGCGTGGCGTGGAGGTCACGATTCCAGCAAACCCTGTTGCTGTTTGTGGTCTCGGACTGCTGTAAAGGTCAGACCACAATGCCTTTAGATTCTGAAGCCCCTGGCTTAATTCTGGGCTAAGTCAGTCAGCCATCCATTAAGGTGCGGTCTTAGTGGTCCGAGGCCCTGGAGAGAATGAGGAAGGAGGCTCTCAGATTCTCATGGATCATTCCCTACCTTTATAGGTGCTCTTGGGTCTCTCCCAGCAAGGAATATGAAGGGAGAGACGACGTAAAAGGGCAGACCACACCCCTACGACCCCGTACTGCCCAGAGATGGCTCCAGGCCTCTGGGTGCTGACCCGCCCTCGGAAGAGCCTTGGGGCAAATTCTTGGGACCTGTCCCAGCAAGTTTCCTCCCCAGCGGCAACTCCAGAGCCTGACGGTGGGACCCTCTCACCTGGAGTCTCTCCCACCCCCAGGAGCAGAAATCTCAATGGCTGCAAGATCTGCCCGTCGTCATGGGTCACCGAGGTCAGCATCTCTGAGCATCTGGGCCAGCCCAGCTTTTACCAGCGCATCCCCCTGCCTGGTCCCTCAGACAGGAATCAGCTCCTCAGGGCCCCAGAGCTCCAGCCTGAGGTCTCACCCTCTCTAAGGGGCCTCTCTGAGTCCTCGCAGGGCAGGGGTAAAGCAAAGACTCGCCCCCCACTCTCATACACACCAGGAGAGTCGGTTCAGTTCAGTTGCTCAGTCGTGTCCAATTCTTTGTGATCCCATGGACTGCAGCACACCAGGCCTCCCTGTCCATCACCAACTCCTAGAGTTTATACAAACTCATGCCCATCGAGTCGGTGATGCCATCCAACCATCTCATCCTCTGTCATCCCCTTCTCCTCCTGCCTTCAGTCTTTCCCAGCATCAGGGACTTTTCCAATGAGTCGGTTCTTCACAGCAGGTGGCCAAAATTTTGGAGTTTCAGCTTCAACATCTGTCCTTCCAATGAATATTCAGCACTGACTTCCTTTAGGATGGACTGGTTGACTCTCCTTGCAGCCCAAGGGACTCTCAAGAGTCTTCTCCAGCACCACAGTTCAAAAGCATCAATTCTTTGGCGCTCACGTTTCCTTATAGTCCAGTTCTCACATCCATACGTGACTACAGAAAAAGCACACCAGAGAGGCAGGATTCTAATACCAAAGAAAGCTGTTATCTTCTCTCTCTTTTTAAAAATTCATTTATTTATTTTCAGTGGAGGCTGATTACTTTATAACATGGTGGTGGTTTTTGCGGTACATTGACATGAATCAGCCATGGGTGTACGCCCCAGCAATCCCACGGCTGGGCGTACACAGAGAGGGGAGCAGCCTTGAAAGAGACACGCGTCCCCCAGTGTTCATCGCAGCCCTCTTTACAACAGCTAGGCTGTTCTTTTCCGTTCCTGCTGCCAGAACACGGAGCCCACCCAGGTTTTGGCTGCCTGCACTAACTATTCCTCCAGGACTTTATTATTATTATTTTTTTGCCCCTCAGCCAGCCCTTACTACCCTGCTACCGTAAACATTCCCTCCCCACCCCAAGGATTTGTCTTACTGAATGGAAGGCAGACTTGAAGTCAGGCCCCAGGCTACCCGTATGACTTCAGAAAAGTACACGACCAGCCCGGAGCAGTGGTTGGCTCTTCTCCTGCATTCAAGGCGAGGTTCCTCACCAGAAAAAGAACCAGGGTGCAGAGCATGGAAGGTAAACGGAGGCTCCTTCAGGGCCAGTTTTGGGGGGCCCCCGTGGTGGCTCAGACAATAAGGAATCTGCCTGCTAATGGAGGAGACCCAGGTACAATCCCAGGGTCCAGAAGATCCCCTGGAAGCAACCCACTCCAGAATTCTTGCCTGGAGAATCCCCATGGATAGAGGAGCCAGGTGGGCTACGGTCCCATGGGATCCCAGAGAGTCAGACAAGGCTGAGCAACTGACTCTTGGACCAGTTTTAGAAACTGGAAGTGAAAAGCTTGCACCTGAACTGTGGAAGCCACTGCTCTCAGAGGTCAGGAAGAACAGGGGCTTTGTGTTATTCACCATTGCATGGAATTCCCTGGCGGTCCAGGAGTCGACTCCGTGTCCTGAAGGCAAGGGATGCGAGTTTGATCCCCAGTCGGGGAACTAAGATCCCACATGCCAGGTACCTTCCAAACCCCACCCCCTGCCCCCGGCAGAACAGAAACCCTTGTAGATGCCCAGAAATGGAATTGGTCGAGGCGGAACCTCGGGGGTGTTCCACACCTGTCTCACCACACTGATCACCGAGGGACCCCTCAAGCTGAAACCGGACACGCCTTCCCGCCTGGGACGCAGCAGAGGAGAGTCGAGCGGACAAACAGCTGAGGGCAGTCTGCCCACACGAGGGCAGCCAGTCAAAGACTGGCAAGCCGAGACTCCTTCTCCAAGACCGAACCGAGGCTTGGCCCTGAGGGCGTTGGGTGGAGGAACTGGCATCTCAGGGCAAATCAGCCGGCTGGGGCCAGGGTGACCAGACATTCATGGGAGGTTCGTCTCGTGAGTCGGACGGGGGCCTGGAACCTCCGGATGCACTGGGTGGCTGCCTTATGATTATTTACAAGCAGTTTCTGTTCTCTCTGTACGCCTGGGACCAGGGGGGCACATTCCTGGGGTACGGGTTCTGCTGAGAATTTCAGGATAGGCTCAGAGAATCTTCGGCAGGCCAGCGCCACCTCCAAAAGCCCAGGACTGTTCACGAGCATATACGGAAGGGACAGACAAGCAGGTCCTGTGATATAAGAGAAGGGAAAAGAATGCCTGCGTCTAACTGGGTCCCCTTGCTGTACCTCAGAGATCAACACAACCCTGTAAATCAAGGATACTTCAATGAAATGTATCAAAGGAAAGCCCAGAAACATGAACAAGTCCATAGAGAAGGGGTAAACAACAAGCTCCTGTGATACAAGAGAATGGGAAGAGAAGATGTGTGTAGAACTGAATCCGTTTGCTGTGCAATGAAGTAAACTTCATTGAAATGTGTAAAAGTAAAGCCCGGAGCTGTGAATGAGCATATATAGAATGGATAAACAGCAAGGTTCTACTGTAGTAGGCCCTCTACAGAGCATAGGGAACGCTATTCAGTACCCCGTGATAAAAGAGAAAGGAAAATTACAGGGCAGCGATAGAGAAACCAAGACCCTGATGCTGGGAAAGAGTGAGGGCGGGAGGAGAAGGGGACGACAGAGGATGAGATGGTTGGATGGCATCACCGACTCAATGGACATGAGTTTGGGTGAACTCCGGGAGATGGTGATGGACAGGGAGGCCTGGTGTGCTGCGGTCCATGGGGTCGCAGAGAGTGGGACACGACTGAGCGACTGGACTGAACTGACTGAATGGAGAAACAGACATAGAGAATAGTCTTATGGACATGGGGAGAGGGGACGAGAGGGTGAGATACATGGAGAGAGTAACATGGAGACTTACATGACCGTATGTAAAATAGGTAGCCAACGGGAATTTGCTGAATGCCTCAGGAAACTCAAACAGGGGCTCTGTACCAACCTGGGGGTGGGATGGGCAGGGAGATGGCAGGGAGGTTCGACAGTGAGGGGATGTATGTATACCTATGGCTGACTCATGCTGAGGTTTGACAGAAAACAGCAAAATTCTGTAAAACAATCATCCTTCAATAAAAAAATAAAAACAAAAAAGAGAATCGAAAAGTATATATATATATATGTATATCTAAGTGAGTCACTTTGCTGTACATCAGAACAACACAACCCTGTAAATCAAGTAAACTTCAGTAAAAAGTATAAAAGTAAAGCCCAGAAATGCTATTATGCACAGGGGGACTAAACAGCAAGATGCTACTGTATAGACCAGGGAACTCCATTTGATACCCTGTGATAAAGGATAATGGAAAAAGAAGACTCAGAAGAATTTATATGCATAACTGCATCACTTCGTTGTGCAGCAGAAGTTAATACAACACTGTGAATCAGCTCTGTCTTATTAAAAAAAAATATATATATATATATAAAAGGAAGGCCAGAAATGCTAAGTATCATACACAGAATGAGCAAACAACAAGGCCCCACTGTATAGCACAGGGAACTCTATTTGTATCTGTGATAAATCATAACCAAAAAGAATATTAAAAAAAAAAAAAGAATGGAGGGCCTCCTTGCTGGCTCAGACAGTACAGAACCCACCTGCAGTGCAGGAGACCCAGTTCTATCCCCGGATCGGGAAGATCCCCTGGGGAAGAAAATGGCAACCCACTCCAGTATTCTTGCCTGGAGAATGCCATGGACGGAGGAGCCTGGTGGGTATGGTCCCTGGGGGGGGCAAAGAGTCGGGCATAACACTTGCACTTTTTTTCATACATATGTGTGACTGAATTACCATGCCATGCGGCAGAGATTAACACCACCCTGTAAATTGACTCTAGTACAGTAAAAACTATGCAAATAAAAACGAAGCCCAGAATGCTAGACTATGACAACTACTGTTACATCTCTAAGCCATGTCCGACTTCTTGCAACCCCATGGACTGTAGCCTGCCAGGCTCCCCCGTCCACGGGGTTCTCCAAGCAAGAACACTGGAGTGGGTTGCCATTTCCTTCTCCAGGGGATCTTCCTGACTCAGAGATCGGACCCGGGTCTCCTGCATTGCAGGCAGATTCTTTACCAACTGAGCTACGTCTTGAGACCCTCCATGGAGGCTAAAGGGAGGTTCTCGTGGAGCAAAGAGCAGAACACACATGGACCCCACTCACTGACTCATTCCTCTGGGGCCACACGTAACACGAACCGGAGCTGAACAACAGAGGGAGACGTAAAAAATCTGAGTCATTTCAAGGTTGCTGTTTTCGGTTATTTACGGTTTTTAATTATCAAGCACGACCGGTTTCTTCACGAGCCGGGCTAATGGCAGTCTTGTCCTTGATATACTGCTTTCGGGGATTTGAAGGTAGTATGGCTTTATCATCAAACCCCCAATCGAGTCCCAGTAAATCACCTTCCTTTGCGTGGCATTCCCGTGACTCCAAGAGGGGAGGGGGTCACCGGGATTGATCGCCACGGAGGTTCTTTCAGGGGAGACGGGGCTGGACTAGATGCTTTTTTTAAACATTCTTCTTTATCCATTCATATACGGGCTGTCTGCCCACAAGCACATTTGACTGAAATGTGTCCGCAAAGGAACAAAATACATTTAGTGTACCTGTTTGATCCACCCCGTCCACTGAAGCTGGAGCAACTCTCTTTACACATACACCCTTTGTATTACATGTACATGAAATTATACAGAAAAAATGTTCACCTACATTTCTTTTCCTTTTTTTTTTTTTGGCTGTGCTGGGTCTTCATTGCTACTCTGGCTTTTCCCTAGCTGTGTTGAGTGGGGTCTGCTCTCTAGTTGCGAGGTGTGGGCTTCTCATTATGGTGGCTTTTCTTGTTGCAAAGCACAGACTCTAATGTTCACAGACTGCAGAAGTCGTGGCTCCCCGGGTCTAGAACACAGGCTCAGCGGCGCATGGGCTGAGTTACCAAGGGGCATGTGGGATCTTCCTGAACCAGGGGCTGAACCCGTGTCTCCTGCATTGGCCTGTGGATTCTTTATCACTGAGCCACCGGGGAAGCCCACAACCTAAGTTTCTTAAGGCAACACACACGTCGATCTATCAATAATATGATGTTCATACATATGCTAATTAGGTATGTGTACATGATATGCCTGACCTTTCCTCTTGCTTTCCTTATATCCACATCCATGCATAATTATACATTGGAAGGACTGATGCTGAAGCTGAAGCTCCAATCCTTTGGCCACCTGATGCAAAGAGCTGACTCACTGGAAAAGACCCTGATGCTGGGAAAGACGGAAGGCAGGAGGAGACGGGGATGACAGAGGATGAGATGGTTGGATGGCATCACCGACTCCACGGACATGAGTTTGAGTGAACTCCGGGAGCTGGTGATGGACAGGGAAGCCTGGCGTGCATAGGGTTGCAGAGTCGGATACGACTGAGCGACTGAACTGAACTGATGCCACAGAAGAATGTGTGTCTTTGTAAGTTTAAATTTTATGTAAAGATAATGCCTCAAGTTGCTTAAAATCACACACACAACTCGATTCCTTACATATGTCCCATAAATGTGTGTGCCTTTCTATGTATACACACACATCCCATTTTCAAGATCCTTGAACTCTTTACCCTTTGAGCTACTTCAGGTTCTGTCTCTACAATTTCCTATGCAAATTTATGCTTACTTTAATGCTCTGGGTACCACAGTCACTTGCCAGGATGCTAAGTTCATTCTCTATGATTGCTTTAGGACAATCTGGTCGCGAGAGCTGGAGGGTCCCAGTGGACCCCAAGCATACCAGTAGTCTGGCATTTCTAAAAGCACGTTCTTGGTGCAGGGTGGGGGAGGGAACAGAGGTCCAACTCAGTGGGAAGTTAACAGAGGTTACTTTCTTGTTAAAGGGAGTGTGTGATATGATTGGGAAATGCTAGGTTTAAAGAAAAAAAAATGAGAGAAGAGTATCCTGGACCTCAAGTAGGAAGCATTTTGAGTGGACAAGGGGCTTGTGGATTTCCGAGGGGCCGTACAAGCTGCATTACCTTTTCCAGGCTTGTGTTATCTTAGGGAAGGAGAGGAGCCGACCAGCAGCCTGCTTTCCACTACCGTCTTTCTGCTGTCTGCTTCACTGTGGTTTGCTTGGCTACACAGGACAAAACCTGCCTTTGTGGGAAAGCCTGGGCTAAGAGTTACTTAGTCAGACGCTGTTTTGCTGCTATTATGGGTTAACATTGAAATGGCAGATGGAGAAAAACCAAATGTTTCTTCATTTGGCTTTTTTTTTTTTTCCCACCGCTGGTAGTCTCCAGGATAGACAGATAGATAGAGGGAGCGAGGGGTGCATGGATAGATAGACAGACATAGATGAATGGATAGATATGACAATAGATATGATAGACAGATAGATATGACAATATGACAGAGCAATAGACAGATGGATAGATAGATTGGAGGGATACATACAGGGATAGAGGGATGGA
>CM035303.1:129173961-129186039 GCA_020226075.1 Hydropotes inermis
GGATGGATAGATGGATGGATGGATGGATGGATGGATGTGTGGATGGATAGATGGATGGATGGATGATGGATGGACATATGGATGAATGAGTGGATGGATAATGGAAGGATGGATAGATGGATGATGGATGGATGGACAGATGGATGGATGGATGGATGGATAGATGGATGGATGGATGGATGGATGGATGATTGATGTGATAGAGGGAGAGACATGAATAGATAGATAGGTAGATAGATATGATAGAGGGATAGATGGATGGATAGAGAGATGGAGAGATGGATGTACACACAAACAGAATCATGAACGCATTTGACTTTCTCATCAGTCATCTATGAGGGATGGGGTTTTGACTATAACCAGCAGAAGAAACCTCACAAACACAGAGAATATGAAAAGAGAGAGTTCTGCCTGTTGGTTCCTTGAGAAGAAGCAAGACATTCACTCTCCCTGGACTCAACCGGTTTCCTGTTTTTCCCATAAAATCATCACAGGCCAAGATTCTCATACGTCTGCCCGCCACATGCACCGCAGGCTTGGGGGAGGTCAGTGGCCAGGATCCCCTGGGAAATCTGGGTGAAGTGCAGATATTGGTTCAGGTGGGCTGGGTGGGGCCTGGGGGCTCTTCATGTTTGGCAAGGTCCCAGACGGTGCTGATGCCGCTGGTCTGTGGACCACTTTTGCCATTTACCACTGTGAGCAGGAAACAGAACCCTCTCTGGTAGGCAGGTCTCCTGGGTGGCAGTCTGATAGCAAAGATGGCCAAGACGAATGACCTTCCTGCAAAAATACCCACCACACCCAGGAGGAAAACACCACAAGCGGTACACACAGCCATCCACACCAGGCATCCCCCCCAGGGCTCCCTGGGCTGGAGACAAATAGGTGGGCAGGGGGGAGCGGGACCATGTTCCCTACTGCCCTGCCAGCTACGTACAGAAGCCAGAGCTCGCTTCTGTTTTCTTTATAGTAAAGGACTACATAGCATATTTAGTTGAGTGGGGGCTTCCAAGAAGGCTCAGTGGTCAAGAATCTGCCTGCCAATGCCGGAGATGCAAGAGATGTGGGTTCGATCCCCGGGGCAGGAATATCCCCTGGAGGAAGAAATGGCAACCCAGTCCAGTGTTCTTGCCTGGAGAATCCCATGGACAGAGGAGCCTTTTGGGCTACAGTCTACGGAGTCACCTAGAGTCGGACTCGACTGAACATGCATGCACATCTAGTTGAGCACCTACTATGCACCAGGATGTGGTGGCAGACGGAGTCTTTCTCCTGAGCTTGCTGATGGTAGGTATGGGGCTCAGACATAGCTGTATCTTACTGCCTGTTTAAGCAATGGAGAGTCACAGCTCTGAAGTGCTAAGGTAGAGCTCAGAGATCACGTGGAGTATGTAAATAAGGAGATCTTGCCTTCAGGCAGGTGAGAAAGGCATTCCCTTAAAAAAATATATTTAGCGATGTATTTGGCTGCTGTGAGTCTTAGTTGCAGCAGGCAGGATCCTCACTACGGCATGCGAACTCTTAGCTGCAGCCTGTGGGATCTAGTTCCCTGACCAGGGATGGAACTGGGGCCCGCCTACATTGCGAGCATGGAGTCTTAGCCACCGGACCACCAGGGAAGTCCTAAAGCCAGAGCTTTTAGTTTCCCCCCTTGTCACAGGAGGATCCCGGAGTGGGCCCATCCTGATGCTGAACGCGATGTGGAAGCCCGTCTCCTTGGGCTAGAGGAAACAGGGACAAGGCTCGTGAGCCCCCCAGGGCTGGAGCAGAGCAGACTCTGCAGGTGCCCACCCGCCCAGAGCCGCAGGGACCACCGGGCTCCAGTCTGCCCGGCCACCAATCTCCGCTGAGCGGTACCCATGCCTTGCAGACACGTGAAGACAAACGATGGGGCAGAGGCAGGTGACGCATGGCGAGACGGACGGCTCCAGCAAACCAGCAACTGGACAGACAGACCCTAGTTCTCCAGGAGCTGAGTGGCCACGGCCAGTTCCCGTCAGCTTCCTTATCTGGCGTCTGACTAAGGAAAGGGTTAATTAGCAGGACACTTAACTGGGTTTTACAAGCGTGGAAGGACACGTTGTCTAAGCTGCAAAATGAGCGTGTTGTTGTCAGGAAGGTGTTATAAAAATGAATCAGTGAAATGGTTCAGCTCTACAGGGAGCATATCTTTTTTTTTTTTTTTTTTTTCCTCTAATGCCTCTTGAGTCCCAGACTGAGAGCTCTTTGAATCGGGTCAAGGATTCTTGGAGTCAAGGGACATGAGGAAGCTGACTGCACATGCAGGGTGGAGCTTGTGAGTTGCCACTCAGAGTTCTTGTTTCAGTAGGTTCCTGGGATTCCGTGTACATGTGACTCCATACATGTGTGTGCATGTGTGTATGCACAGACAGATAGAAATACAGATAGATGGATAGAGAGATAAATGGGTAGATGGATAGTTAGAATGTAGACGGACGGATAGATAGATGGATGCATGGATATAGGTGGATGGATACATAAGTATGGATGGACAGAGAAGACACCAGGAGACCCGACTTCAGTCCCTGGGTCAGGAAGACCCCTGGAGGAGGAAAGGGCAGCCCACTCCAGCGTTCTTGCCTGGAGAACCCCATGCACGGAGGAGCCTGGCGGGCTACCGTCCATGGGGTCGCAAAGCGTCGGACACGACTGAGCGACTGACACATGCCCAGACGGTTGGGTGGACAGATAGACGGATCAACAGAAGACGGATGGATGAGTAGCTGGATAGAGGATGAATGGATGAAGAGATAAATGCATAGATGGATACATAGATACAAGATGGATGGATGGATACATGGATAGAGAAGGATGGATACACAGACGTATGGGTGGATACATAGGAGGATGGCTGGCTGGCTGGCTAGATAAATGGATAGACAGAAGATGTATGGATGGATGCAGAGATAGAAGTGGACAGATAGAAGGAT
Source organism: Hydropotes inermis (assembly GCA_020226075.1). Taxonomy (NCBI): domain Eukaryota; kingdom Metazoa; phylum Chordata; class Mammalia; order Artiodactyla; family Cervidae; genus Hydropotes; species Hydropotes inermis. The sequence continues at coordinate 129,176,913 of CM035303.1, forward strand.
GCATGGATGGATGGATAGATAGTGGCTAGATCTATAGGACTGATGCATGGATTGATAGTCAGACATATAGGAGGTATGTCTGTATGGCATATGGCATTTAGACGCTGGAGACAAGAAAGGCTGCTACATATCCTACAAGGCCCAGAAACAATCCTCCTGCCACTGAAAATTATCCTATTATTTTGCCAGGGCAGCCATAACAAAGTACCACAGGCTGGATGGCTTTTCAGTAACAGACTTGAGCATGTTTTCTCCCCGTCCTGGAGGCGGGACGTTCACGATCCAGGTGCGGGCAGGCCTGGTTCCCCCGAAGCCTCTCCCCTGGGCGTGTCGACGGCCGTCTGCTCCCTGAGTCCCCGTGTGGCCGTCCGCGCCGTGTGTGTCTGTGTGCCGACCTCCTCTTCTCATAAGGAGCCCGGTCCTGCGGGATCAGGGTCCACCCTAGTGACCTCCTGTTATCTTCACCCCCACCTCTTGAAAGGTCTCCAAACACGGCCACATTTGGAGGTCCCGGATGTCCAACCAGGGCTTCCAAGCTGAATTTGGGGGCACACAATTCAGTGCGTAATGACCTTTCTGCCCCAAATATGTACAGTGCTGAGCTTGCGGGGGGCGGGGACCCTGAACTCTGGGTACACAGGCGACTGGTCTCGGCAGGGTTCCCAAACCTCAACTCACCATGTCTTTCTGTGTCTCTTACTTGCGTGCTCCAGGCGGTGGGGTCACCTGCTCCAAAGGCCACCCCTGCTGTCATAGCAGCCCACACACCCCTGAGGCCAGAGGTCTGCAGCATAACCTGCATTTCCCGTCTTCAGGGGCAGAGACGTCAGCTTCAGGCACCTGCCCCTAAGGACACACTCCCTGCCTGAAAGGCCTGCAGGGGCGGGCTCGCGCCTGTCACGTTTTCTCTGCCTCGCCATGCCCCTAGGCTGGGGGGTCTCCTAGCGCTGCAGGATTGGGTGGGCCCCCACAAAAGCCTGCGGGGGAAATGTTCCCTGCCTGAAACCGGGTAACCTGCAGTCACGCCAGGACAGCCTGGTCACTCTACGTAGGGCAGAAGCAAGCAGAGAACCTGGGTTACCGACTTTTTTTAAAGAACAGAAGATGATATTCTATGATGGACAGAATGTTCGAGTCCCCTTAAAACTCCTAGCTGGAAGCCGTAACCCTCAGTGAGCTAGGATTTGGAGGTGGGATCTTTGAGCATTTGCTTGTGATTTTATTTTGTTAAGCCCATTTAGAGCTTTTTGTTTAATTTTTTATTTTGTACTGAGGTATAGCTGATTAAGAAATGCTGTGACAATTTGAAGTATGTGTGTCTGCTCAGTCGCTCAGACCCCCATGGACTCTAGCCCACTAGGCTCCTCTGTCCACAGAATTTTCCAGGCGAGAATACTGGGGTGGGTTAGGGTTAGGAGGGGTCTTTGAGTTTTTACTTGTACTTTATTTTTTTAAGCTCATTTAGAGCATATTAACTTTTTTTACACTTTTTATTTTGTCTTGGGGTATTACTGATGAACAAATGCTGTAGCCGTTTGACTGAAGTATGTGTGTCTGCTCAGTCGCTCAGACCCCTATGGACCACAGCCTGCCAGGCTCCTCTGTCCATGGAATTTTCCAGGCAAGCATACCGGAGTGGGTGAGGGTTAGGATAGTTGAATTAAAATGCTGTGTTAATTTCTGCTGTACATCAAAGTGACTCACTTATACACATATATGAATACATTCTTTTTTTCAAACTCTCTTCCATGATGGTTTATCACAGGATATTGAATATAGGTCATTGGGCTATATATTGGGCTATATAGGGCCTTGCTGTTTATCCACAGGAGTTTAGTTCTGCTGTCTGCTCAGATTGCAGGGTTTTCAAGGGGAAAACCAGTCCCCCCAATTAGCTGCTTTGCAAAAGTCACCTTGGAGAAGCAATTCTCCAACACCACTGGGGTGTCTATATCCACAACTCAATTCTGATCTATCTACTGGGAGACAGCATCGGATCCCACAGTGTAAGGGCTCCATCCCACCAAACTGCCCCCCACCCAACCCCACCTCCTTCAGACATCAATCAAAAGTCCAGGTAGTCACCTGTCCTGACCGACCAGCTTTAGGATGCAAGTTCCTGCAACCACCTCCTTGAGTTTCATTTCCTACAATGGCTCACAGAACTCAGGAAAACAGGTTACTTTCGTGTTCACCGGTTTATCATAAATGGATACGACTGTGGAACAGCCAGGGACGCACCGGGGCAGGATATAGAGGTATGGAGAAAGGACATGGAGATCCCACACCCTCTCCAGGGAACCACCGTCCCGTCACCTCCACGGGGCTCACTGACCCACAAGCTCGTCTGCGGTTTTTATGGAGGCTTCATTATGTGGGTGTTCTGATTATACCATTGGCCATGCATGGGTGGTTGGTTCAACCTCCAGCCCCTCACACTTCCTTGGATGCTGGGGGTGAAACTGAACTTTCTGAGGCTCTCATGAGAAAATCGATTTGGGGCTTTCCCCGGTGGCTCGGTGGTAAAGAATCTGCCTGACCATGCAGGGCACATGGGTTCGATCTCTGGTTCGGAAAGATCCCGCACCCTGAAAGCAACTGAGCCTGCAGGGACCCAGAGCTGCAAGTTCTGAAACCCAGGTACCCTAAGGCCTGTGCTCTGCAACAAAAGAAGCCACTGCATTGAGAAGCCTGGACCCCACAACTAGAGAGTGGCCCCTGCTTGTCTCAACTAAAGAAAAGCCCACCCGGCAACAAAGACCCAGCACAGCCAAAAATGATTAAATAAAATTAAAAAAAAAAAAGCAAATTGGTTCCCCTGGCAACCAGTCCCCACAATTAGCAGCTTTGCAAGAGTCACCTTATTAACACAACAAAAGACACCTTTATCTCTTTCCTCACTTAAGAAATTGCAAGGGCTTCAGGAGCTGCCTGAAATGGAACTAAGACCAAACATGTATTTCTTAAAACTCCCAGGGAAGTAATTAGGCTTGGATGAGGTCCCGAGAGTGGTTCAGTTCAATTCAATCGCTCAGCTGTGTCCGACTCTTTGCGACCCCATGAACTGCAGCACGCCAGGCCTCCCTGTCCTTCAGCAACTCCTGGAGTTTACTCAAACTCATGTCCAATGAGTCAGTGATGCCGTCCAACCATCTCATCCTCTGTTACCCCCTTCTCTTCCTGCCCCCAATCTTTCCCAGCATCAGGGTCTTTCCCAAATAATATATGTTTATGTATATCCACACTTTACATGTGTGGATATACATACCTTATGTATACATGGATATACTTTATGTATATTTCTATCTATCCATACATAAGGGCTTTCCTCGATGGCCCAGAGGCTACAACGCAGGAAACGCAAGACATGCCGGTTGGATTCCTGGGTAGGGAAGACTCCCAGGAGGAGGCAAATGGCAACTCACTCTCGTATTCTTGCCTGAAAAATCCCATGGATAGCGGAGCCTGGCAGGCTACAGTCCAAAGGGTCACAAAGGGTTAGACACGACTGCTGAGCACGCAGCACATATAAAATACATATTTTATATATACAACAGATATGCTATTATATACATATATATAAAGACATCCAAGTTCCACTTAGGACATCGGTACTTTGGGACTTCCCTGGCAGTCCACTGGTTGAGACCTTTGCCTTCCAATGCAGGGTGGGTGTGGGTCTGATCCCTGGTCAGCAAGCTAAGATCCCATGTGCCTTGGGGCCAAAAAACCAGAATGTAAACAGCAGAAATGATATTGTAACAAATTCAGTAAAGACTTAAAAAATGGTCCACATTAAAAAAAAGGGGTTCAGGGTGGGGGAATGCATGTACACCTGTGGCTGATTCATATCAGTGTATGACAAAACCCACCACAATGTTGTAAAGTAATTATCCTCCAATTAAAATAAATAAATTTAAAAGTATTCCCCAAAAAAAAAAATAAAAGATATTAGTACTCTGCTGCCTGTCTTCCATCTCCTATACCTTAAACTTTCAAGCTGCTCCCCTGTGAGTTCTCCAGCTAAAGGATTGTCGAGCATGGAACCCTTGCACCTGGAGAGGACATGCTGGCACCTCCCAAACTCACCAAAGTCCATGTGCTTCTGCCAGTAGCAGCCCCAGATGTTTCTTGCGTCTCGAGTCAACAAAGCCCTTTCGGACTCGGCTCAGCCGCTGTGACGCGCTGTGATGCTCTATATGTGTGACCTGCAGGTCGGGCCTCACCCATCCACCTCACACTTGCTAGGATCAGGGCAGACAAGAGCCACGGAAGGAAACTGCAGGCCCGCTGGGGGCCATCTGCAGGGCTGGAACGGGCTTCCAGAGAAAACCTGGCTTCTAGGCAGCTCTCCAAACACCATACACGGAAGGAAATGTACAGCCGGAAGAAGCAGGACATCAAAATGAGGAAGTTGATGTAAGTCGGCACTGTGGGCTTCCCTGCTGGTCCACTGGGGAAGAACCCGCCAACCCGCCTTGCAACGCAGGGGACACCCGTTCAGACTCTGGTCTGGGAAGACCCCACATGCGGCGAGGCATCTAAGCTCTCTGCCACAAGTCCTGGGCCCTTGTGCTGCAACGACCGAAGCCGGCACGCCTACAGCCCTACAAGAGAAGCCATCGCAAGGATAAGCCTGTGCACTGCTATGAGAGGGTAGCTGGCGTGCAGCAATGAAGACCCGGCATAGTCAGTGAATAATTTTTAAAAAAAGACACAAGGTGATAGTGTATGTAGAGTGGACTTCCTGGGTGGCTCAGACGGTAAAGCGTCTGGCTACAATGCGGGAAACCCGGGTTCAATCCCTGGCGTGGGAAGATCCCCCTGGAGAAGGAAATGGCAACCAGCTCCAGTATTCTTGCCTGGATAATTCCATGGACTGAGCAGCCTGGTGGGCTGCAGTCCAGTAGGGTCACAAAGAGTCGGACGCGACTGAGCGACTTCAGTTCACTCACATACGTGTATGTATACATACATTTGGGGGGGAATCCCAGGTGGTGCCGTGGTAAAGAACCCACCTGCCAATGCAGGAGACGCGGGTTTGATCCCTAGGTGGGAAACATTCCCCTGGAGGAGGAAAATGGTGACCTGCTCTAGCATTCTTGCCTGGAGAATTCCAAGGACAGAGGAGCCTGGTGGTTCTTGGGGTTGCAAAGAGTCGGACACAACTCACAGACTAAACAACAACAACAGACAGCATCTAATGACATGTATAGTAACCACTTGAATAGAACACATTTTCCTGGTTTTTTTTTTTTTTCCAGTCGAGCTTGTGGCAAAGACGCATGACCCATTTTTCTTGTGGCTGTTGATATTTTGAGGCAAGAGACATTTCTGAAGGATGTGGAAAAGAGGACTTTAAAAAAAGAAAAAAATGACTTGAGCCATGTTTTCAAGCCTCCTGGGAGAAGTTTCCCAATGTATCTAATCTGCAACTGCACTGCCCTGAGATTTTGCCCGCTTAGCCTCGGGAACTCCCCTCTGCCAGCACATTGGTTTCCCGTAAGTGAACAAACTGGATTGTCTACCCAGACGTGCCCAGGGTTGCACTGGCTGAAACAGGGCAAGGGGGACCCTCCAAGGATTTCTGTGCCAGGGTATCTGACAGCTTCATCACCTGCATCTATGTGTTTGCCTATTTTTGCAGCACATCATCACGAAGCTTCAAAACCCAGCCAACGCCATAAGCGCATTCTAAGGAGCCCCCTTTCCCTAACACAGAGCTTTCCTATAGCTTCCGCCTTACCCTTGCTGTTTCCAATTCTTCACCCTGGCATTGGAGCTTTTTTTTTTTCTTCTCCTTCCCCTTTTGAAAACACTCCTTTTGTCTAAGAAATCAACAAAGTTGTTAGAACCAGAGAAGAAGAGTAACTCTCTCCTTTGGCAAAGGTGTCCACTTGTTTCCAAAAATGGAAAGACGCTGAGCAAGAATTCTAAAGGGTCCAACAGGTGAGCCCAGGCAGACAGGAGACCCCCAATATTTGTGGAGTAACTGTGTTCCAGGTTGAACTGTGTCCCTGTCAAAAACCAAAAACAAAAAGCAAACCCTGCATAGGAGGGGCTTACACGGTGGTCCAGTGACTAAGACTCCCTGCCTCAATGCTTGGGACCTGGGTTTGATCCCTAGGTGGGGAGGATCCCCTGCAAGACGGAAATGGCAACCTGCTTCAGTGTTCTTGCCTGGAGAATCCTGTGGACAAAGAAGCCCGGCGGGCTACATGCATGGGATCACAGAGTCAGACAGGACTGAAGCCGCTGAGCATGCACGCACACAGGAAACTGGATTCCACCTGCTGGAAACGCAAGATCTCACATGCTGCAACGAAAAAAAGCAAGATGCCACAACCAAGACTGAAGATCCCACAGGCTGCAACTAAGAGCCGGAAGAGCCAAATAAATAAATATAATGAACATTAAGAAAATAATAGTGTAGGAGTCCTAACCACCGGTACCTCAGTGTGACTTTACCTGAAGAGAAGGTCTTGACATGGGTTATTAAATTAGAATGTGGTCATGAGTCTGGGTGGCAATCCTGGATGCCTGGTGTCCTTATAAAAAGGGGAATGTGGACATGGAAACAAATGCATGGAGAGAAGATAAGATGATGAGATAAAGAGATAAGATGGCTATGGAGCAGCCAAGGAGAGAGGCCTGGAACCAACTCTTTCCTCAGAAGGCGTTAACCCTGCCCACCCTCTGATCCCGGGCTTTTGGCCTTCAGAACTGGGAGGTACGAACTTCGTGTTGTTGCGTCTACCCACTCGGTGGTCCTTCCATACAGCAGCCTAGCACATTTGGAGGAGAAGGAAAATGGCAACCCACTGCAGTAGTCTTGCCTAGAGAATCCTGTGGACAGAGGAGCCTGGTGGGCTGCCGTCTATGGGGTCTCACAGAGTCTGACGAGACAGTGAGTGAACTGAACAGCTTGCCCTGACTTGCACCATGTCACACTTCTGTTTCGTGCACAAGGAAAGGGAGGCACAGAAGCTTGATACTGATGTGTGCTAAACCAAGGTGTCTGAGTGCCCAGTTTACACACTTCACCAGAAACACAATGCTCACATTTTAAAGTCTCTGCAGCTTTTTTATTTCTGCCTCTTGAAAGATCCTATCTTTATGTTTAAACATGCATTTGAAAATGAAAATCACTCGGGCCTCTCCTGACTCCTTGCAACCCCATGCACTGTAGCCTGCCAGGCTCCTCTGTCTGTGGACTTCTCCAGACCCGAATAGTGGAGTGGGTAGCCATTCCCCTCTCCACGGGATCTTCCCAACCAAGAGATCGAACCCAGGTCTCCCACATTGTAGGTGGATTCATTACCAGCTGAGCCACCAGGGAAGCTCAAGAATACTGGAGTGGGTAGCCTTTCCCTTCTCCAGGGGATCTTCCTGACCCAGGGATTGAATCCAGGTCTCCCACACTGCAGGCGGATTCTTTACCATCTGAGCCACCCTGGAAGCCCATTTGCCAACATGCATTTACAACACCAGCTAACAATAAATAAAAATGGGTTGGTGGAAGGTATTTCTGAGAGTGGGAAGAAAAAAAAAGAAATGCTGCTTTTCAGCTTGCGTTCAGAAAGTTTGGGGGCGAGGGTGAAGAAAACTCAGTAATCAAAGGTAGATGGGACATACAAAGCAAAAACGGCAAGGCATTTAAGACGTCTGCCAGTGGACTTCCCCGGTGGCTCAGACCGTAGAGTGTCTGCGTACAATGCAGGAGACCCTGGTTGGGAAGATCTCCTGGAAAAGGAAATGGCAATCCACTCCAGTATTCTTGCCTGGAAAATCCCATGGGTGGAGGAGTCTGGTAGGCCACAGTCCATGGGGCCATAAAGACTTGGGCAGGACTGAACTACTTCACTTTCTATTCTGGCTCTTTACCAACTGAGCTATCAGGGAAGCCAAAGAGTCCCTTGGACTGCAAGAAGATCCAGCCAGTCCACCCTAGAGGAAACTAGTCCTGAATATTCATTGAAAGGATTGATGCTGAGGCTGAAGCTCCAATCCTTTGGCCACCTGATCCGAAGAGCTGACTCACTGGAAAAGACCCTGATGCTGGGAAAGATTGAAGGCAGGAGGAGAAGGGGACGACAGAGGATGAGATGGCTGGATGGCATCACCGACTCAATGGACATGAGTTTGAGTGAGGGCTTCCCTCCTAGCTCAGTCGGTCAAGAATCTGCCTGCAGTGCAGGAGACCTGGGTTCAACCCCTGGGTCGGTAAGATCCCCTGGAGACGGAAACGGTAACGCACTCCAGTGTTCATGCCTGGAGAATCCCATGGACAGAGGAGCCAGGTGGGCTGCAGTCCATGGGGTCGCAAACAGTCCGGCACGACTGAGCGACTGACTCCTTTGAGAACACACTTTCTGAGTAAGCTCCAGGAGCTGGTGACGGACAGGGAAGCCTGGCTGCGCTGCAGTCCACGGGGGCCGCAGGGAGTCGGGGCACGACTGAGCGACTAAACTGAACCGAACCGATTCCGGGGCTCTGCTGTCGGACTTCGGCTGCGGGTTTGCTCTGGGAGATGCAACCAGGGCTGCTCGGGGATGCAGGCGCCGAGGAAGGGCACCCGCGCGCCACTGCTCAGTCTCCCTGCCGAGCCCGACGTGGGGGGTGGGGGCGGCTATAAACTGAAAGGGAACCTCGCCAAGAGTTTGGAGACAGGCGCTCCGGGGCCCGGGCCGAAGCCCCCGGGGAGGGGGACCCCATGATTAAGTCCGCCCTGCTGCGCATCTACTTGGTGGCTCTGAAGAGAAGCGCCTCCGGCGCGGTTGTCCCTCCGCGCTCTCCCTCCGTCCGCAGGCGCGTTCCCAACTCGAGCCGTGCGCGCTGGCCCCCGGACTAGGGACGCGGCTCTGCTCGGGCCCGTCGCTGAACCTCCCGCCCAGTTTTCACGGGCGTGAGGCGAGCCGGTCTGGTGGACGCGGACAGGAGGGCCAGGGCCGCGCGCCCGCGTCTCGGGAGCTGCGCGCGGAGGCCGGCAGCGCGCACCCGCCGAGCGGCTGTGTGGCGCGCGAGAGGCGCGCGTGCGCAGAGCGCCCAGGGCGCGGGCCGGCTGCAGCGCGCGTGCGCCGGAGCAGCTTCGGGGCCGCGGGCGCGAGGAGGAGGGGAGGGGGGAGAG
>CM035303.1:129186439-129248458 GCA_020226075.1 Hydropotes inermis
GCCCCCGCCCTCCCCGCGAGTCCGCAGAGAAACGGCGGCACAATGGCGGCGCCCGTACCCCCTCCTCGTCCCGCCACCCACCTGCTTTTTGACATGGACGGCCTCCTTCTGGGTGGGTAGTTTGCGGCCGCCTCCCGCCAGGGCTGCCTGGGGATTGGCCGGAGGGGAAACGCAGGCCCTACGCGCCGGGGTCGGGGCCACGACCGACCGACCGGGGTGAGGAGACCCCTCGGTCACCTCAGGCGGGTCGCTCGCCCGGGGCTGCCGCGTAGGCGGCTCGCAGGGCACTTCGGGCGGCCGCGCCGCGCTTGGGGGGCCGGCGCGCTCAGGGACCACCGTGCTGGCTGTGGAGTTTCTTGGTGAGGTCCCCCACCTCCCTCCCCAGAGGCCACGAGCGTGCGCGCAGCAACCCTGCCTCAGTTTCCCCAGCTGCGCCCCGACCTCCAGGGGGGCCTGCCGGCGCCCTGCCCTCTGAGGTGCACCCACCTGGTTGGTAGCATCCTACAGGCAGGGCATGGCCCTCCATCCGCCCATGTGGGGGTGGGGGGCGCGGTGGCCTCTGCCGACGTCTGCAGGCGTCTGGGGGTGACCTAGCCGGAAGGCGGGAGTGCCATCCAAGCGGGGTTGCTGCTGAAGCTCGCTCTCTCGCGGGGCACGGGACCGCTCCACGGCCACCTCAAACGCTCCTGATCCCCCGTGTCTTGTGTGGAGGAGGAGGAGGTGATGGTAGTGGTGGAGCCCTGCTCAGAGGTCCGACTGGGCCGACGGATTCCCAGCACGGACATCCGAGCGGGCAGCCGCTTTGCAGTGCGGTGCCCGGGTCCCCACCCCGCCGGTGCCCAATCAGAATCTGCATTTTTTTTTAACCCAAGTGCCGGAAAGTTGGAGATGCACACAGCCCCCAGGGTTTGGAATGGTTTAGCAATCCCGCGCACCCGCTCCGAATTTGTCCTGCAGTGGCTCGGTGGTAGGTGTGAACTCCACCAACCGAATTCATAGCACGATTCATAGAAAGCACTGCCTTTTTACAACTCAAGAGCAACTAACTGCCCTGAGCGCAGCTTAGAGCTTGGGCCATTTTTTCCATTCCGGTGCCAAGTGTTACACAACGTTAGGAATCGTGTTCCTGACTTCAGTCTCCGTGATGTTTCCCAGAACTGTACAAATGTGTACATACTTTATGTAGACTGCTGACTTGGTGGAGGTGTGTGTGTTTTTAATGCGTGCGTGTGTGTGTGTGTGTGTGTGTGTGTGTGTCATAGTCATTCAGCCATCTCTGGCTCTGCAACTCCATGAACTGTATCCTGCCAGGCTCCCTCTGTCCATGGGGATTCTCCAGGCGAGAGCACTGGAGTGGGCTGCCATTTCCTTTTCCAGGGGGGATCTTCCCTGCCCAGGGGTCAAACCCCAGTCTCCTGCACTGCAAGCAGGTTCTCTGGCCTCTGAGCCACCAGGTAAGACTTTCATGTACTGCTTCCTCTCATAAAATCCTGCAACGTGGGAGAACATATTTGTGTTAACTGAAAGCAAAAGATTGCACAACTCAGAGAGGTAAAGTGACTTGCCCAAGGTCACACAGCTGATAAGGAACAGAGCTGAGAAATGGTTACAGATCGATCTAGTTCTAAATATTACGTGCTGTGCTCACCATAAGGAGAATGAGTGTGACCTTGCCCTTGTGATCATGTAACTCGGTTCAGTAATGGGGCTGTTTTTTTTAAAGGCACACAAAAACCCGTCTCTCATTTCTTTTCGCGGACCCAGGGCTTCCCAGGTGGCTCAGCAATAAAGGATCTGCCTGCAATGCAGGAGACTCGAGATGTGGGTTGGACCCCTGGGTGGGGAAGATCCCCTGGAGGAAGGTATGGCATACCCACTCTGAGAAATCCCATGGACAGAGGAGCCTGGTAGACTACAGTCCACGGGTTCGCAAACAGTCAGACGTGACTGAGCAGCTTAGCACATAGCATAGCACAGAATTGTAAACCAGTGAATTCCAAAGGGAGAAAAAGTTCCCATCAAGATCACTGACTGGATAGAAGAGTGTATGCAGCTACTAAACCTGATATGACTCAATTTCAAAAAGACCTCTGGGATTCATAGGTATACTTTGTGGACATGAGTTTTCCTGCCCAGGTGGTCAAGTTAAATTGTCAAATAAATGCTTTACCCTCTAATGACAGGTCTAGAGAACATGTTTTGGGAGTCTCATGAATTTTAATGCAGACTGAGGTGTCTCATTAAAGTTAAATTTATTAAACTTGTAAATGAGCTTGGTGCTTCCATCCCCACTCGAGACAGACAGACGTGTTGCCTGGAGCCATGAATGTGACTTCTGTGGTGGTGATTGCAGGGGTAGTTATCAACCAGGGGCTTCCCTGGTGGGTCAGCTGTAAAGAATCTGCCTGCAATGTGGGAGACCTGGGTGGGGAAGATTCCCTGGCGAGGGGAAAGGCTACCCACTCCAGTTTTCTGACCTGGAGAATCCCATGGACTGTATAGTCCTTGGGGTCGCACAGAGTCAGACAGGACTGAGCAACTTTTCAGTTATCAACCAGAGTCTCCCCTTGGCTAGTTAAGGCAAGTTGAGTGATTTGTCAAGCATTGGCCTGGCAGTTGTGTTACCCAATCCTCTGAACAAGTCAGAGAAGCAAGGATTAGGGGCCTTTGGGAGCACAAGACCGTTTCCTCCTTTTTACCTCATACTGCCCTGACTCTTCCTGGAGGTGGTAAGGCCTTGCAGAGCTTTCTCGGAAGTGCGCCTTTGGCTATTCTGTCACTTTTAAAAAACTTCTGGTATAAAACACCCGTTTCCAGAATGCAATACTTTACTTCCTTTAATCTGCTTGATTATACCTGTTCTAGAGCTTCCCTGGTGGCTCAGTCAGGAAAGAATCTGCTTGCACGGAGGGAGACCTGCATTCGATCCCTGACTTGGGCCTAGCAACCCCCTCCAGTATTCTTGTCTGGACAATCCCATGCACAGAGGAGCCTGGTGGGCTACAGTCCACGGGGTCGCAAAGAGTCGGACACGACTGAGCGACTAAGCACATACCTGTTCTAATTTTCAAGGGCCTGACTTCAGTTAGTCTGTTGTTTGCGTAACAGTGCGTCATCAGTTAATAATAAGTTCTTTTTCGGTCTGCCCGCTTTTCAGAATTCCAAATGCATTTCCCCAGAGTGTATGTGTTTGTCCCTGTAGCCCCAGTACTTGAATTTTCCGAGAAGTGCAACAGCAAACAGTGAGTTGGGTGAGGAATTCTTAGGGAAGGGCGAAGCTTGTGGACAATGAGGAAGTCTGGAGGATGCTGACAAGAACACCAGGGTTACTTAATAGTGCTTTTGAAGTGTTTGCTGCTGTTGTCTTTTCAGTCTTTGGAATTTGATTTTTGTTGACACAGGTAACAATTATCTGTGAGCTAGGTAGTAATTTTGGCCCTCAAATGCTATTTAGATACAGAGACAGAGGGGACTGAGATTATTTATGATCAAGGATACGATTTTGAAGGAAGAAGATACAAGTATTAAACACTCAGCTCCTAAACAGGAAAGATTTTCTTGTTGATTAAATAAGTGAAGTTGTTTAATGACTTTAGGAGCACAGGAGGTTCTCTTTAAGAGAGAGGAAAATCGGTGGTCCGGAGTTCTGCAGTCTGATAGGAGTAGGACCATGTAAGATGCTCTTAGAGCCACACTAACAAAGGAAAAAGACTCAGAGGAAATGAGCATGAATGGAAGCTTTTTCTGTCTTAACACATCCACAATATTGTTATTCAACACATAATCAATAAAAAAAAATCAGTGAGGTAGTTTACCTTCATTATTGTTACCTAGCCTTTGAAATCTGTGTGTATTGGACACTCAGAACACATCTCCACACAAACTAGCCAGGTTTCCAGGTTTTACTGGCCACGATTGGCCAGGGCCTACCTTGTTGGATGACCCAGGTGCAGGGTTTTAGGAAGCAATTTATTGATGATTGCTGTTGATAACAGGGACAGGTGGAGGGTGGATGTTAAGCATATTGAGAATTAGGAATTCTGCGATGTGTAAAATGTGGTATACATAAAATATGCTTTTTAGGAGTCTGATGCAGTAATTATAATCCTTAAAAAGTCAACCTTAGGAAAATAATAAATCAGAGAAATAATAATGTGATAGATGGATGAGGGAAAATATGATTATTTGCAGTGTTGATTATAACTGACCATGTCTCCATAAACACACAGATATTGCAGGATTATTTATTTATTTTTAATCCCACAACATGTGAGATCCTTGGCCCAGTGGTAAAGAACCCGCCTGCTAACGGAGGAGATGTCGGAGACGCAGGTTCAGTCCCTGAGTTAGAAAGATTCCCCTGGAGGAGGAAATGGCAACCGGCTCCAGTATTCTGGAGAATCACTTGGACAGAGGAGCCTGGTGGGCTACGGTCCACTGGGGGCGCAAAGAGTGTGTCCAAAACTGAGTGCCACGTGTGGGATCGATCCTAGATTCCCAACCAGGGACTGAACCTGCATGCCCCGCGTCGGAAATACCGCTGTTAACCACTGGACCACCAGGAAGGTCCCAAGATTGCAGGGTTTTGAGCGGTGACACCTGGCTTCTGATTCACCGTCACATCGAGGAGTAGATGCCCTGTTGTGTACCTGTTTGCACTCCCATAGCTCCGTCCCTGCGCAGTAGTGGCCCTTGAGATGGTGTTGGAGCGCCCGGTTCCCTGGATGCCTCTGGGTGAAGGCAGGGCCTCTGTGGAGCTTAGCAGCTCACAGCCGTGCACACACGGGGTCGGAGTCCCCTGCCACCCGTCATCCTGTGGTTCACGTCCCCTCCGCCAGCTTCTCGAGACGCCAGAACTTCCACACAGTGGATGACAGAGTCTTCTTAGATGGCTTTAGCACATCCCTGGGGGCTCTGAAGGTCAAGAATATGCCTGCAGTGCGGGAGACGTGGGTTCAGTCCCTGTGTCGGGAAGATCCCTCAGAGAAGGAAATGGCAACCCTCTCCAGTATTCTTGCCTGGAGAATCCCAGGGACAGAGGAGCCTGGGGGGCTACAGTGCACGGGGTCGGCAAGAGGCAGACACGACAGCAAGCAAGGGGCAGGTGAAGGTACCAACGGACCGTGTTGCTGGCGGAGAAAATCCGTCAGGAATCAGAAAGGCCTCTAGAGGGGACCTTCAGGTGGGTAACCTTACCTTAGGTGGGTAACCTTACCTTAGGTGGGTAAACTCAGGCCTGATAAGCTGCGCTTCCTGACGGTCGCAGACCTCGTCCACCTTCAGTGTGTGCCTGCCGTCAGCAGTTCCCATCCACCACAGCGGCTCCCGCTGCAGAATAACTGGGAGGAGGGTGAGGTCAGCACTGCAGGTCGGCGGCAGTGTGGTCCAGCTGGCAGCAGGGCTGCAGCACTCAGCGGCTTTCTGCCAGAGCAGGTGCAGTCTTTGCCTTGCTTTCCCCTGCCTTCCTTCTCCTCCTCGTGGTGTGCTTTCCTCTGGAGTCTCAGCAGCCAAAACCAGTACGATCTCGGCAGAGGAGTCACCCTTTTCTCTCCCAGTCTGTTTTTCCCTCCTCCTCCTCGGAAGAAGCTGTGTGTTGGGGATTCTTTGATCCCTTTAGTCTCTATGATGATTCTCTCCTTTCTCTGTTTCAGCTCCTTTTTTTTTTCCTTTCAATTTGTAAGCTGCTATAATTTATCAGTTACGTCGTGTCATTCTTGATGGGTAGACCGAGATTTAATGCAACGGAAAAGAGCAAGGCCAGTAATGCCCCCAAGAACCGTCTGCCGAGAGCACTAGTTCCACAGAGGTGCCCAGATGACTTTTCAAACCCGTGTTTGCGGCGTTTGAAAAGCGATGGATACGCAGCCTGAGGTTAGAAGGTGCCATGGGGTTTGGGTTACATTCGAACATAAAGATCTCACCATCAGCTGTACGCGAATACTGGCTTCCCAGATGGTGCTAATGGTAGAGGACATGCCTGCCAGTACAGGAGACTTAAGCGACGCGGGTTCGATCCCTGGGTCAGGAAGATCCCCTAGAAGAGGGCATGGCAACCCACTCCAGTATTCTTGCCTGGAGAAACCCATGGACAGAGGAGCCTGGAGGTGTATCATAGACTTGTAAAGACTTAGGACTGAAGTGGTTTAGCACGCACAGTGTATTAAAAGCTTCCTAGAATTGTGTTAAAATGGGCAGCGAGAGCAGTGCTGGTGTTACAGAACACATTTCTGTGCCTTAAAATTGCCCTCCGGGTGTCTAAGGAGAATCTTCTTGAACACATAATGATTATGAACACACTCACATTTCTGTTTCTTGAGCAGAAATGCTTAAGACGTGTTCTCCTGCTTTTGGTCTTTGCAGAGGTGGATGACCATCTCATCCCAGCAGCTCTCAAGTTGCCCTCTGAGTGTTTGTCAGGTCCATCCCCGTTTTCCTTTAGGGTCTGGCTCCCTCACGGCCTTTGCTCTGATGCCTGTGGTCAGAAGCTTAGCGTCTATGCAGACGGGGGCCCACGCCTGCGCTGGGGGCCGTCTGCCCTGCACCCTGGCCTGGCAGGCGGCTCCATCGGCCTGCTTCCTGCCCCTGGGCGGGGCAGTCGATGGCCCTTAACTCGCCTCCCTAGGCCTAGAGGCCAGGAACGGATCTAGAGGCACAGTGGGGTCTGCTCGACGCCCGCTAGCCTGTCCAGTCAACGTGAGATGGGGACACATGATCATAGCTTGCATGTGTGTGTGTGTGTGCATGCTCCGTTGGTTCAGTCGTGCCCGAGTCTTTGCCACCCCGTGGGCTGTATCCTGCCAGGCTCCTCTGTCCTTGGGAGTCTCCAGGGTGGGTTGCCATGCCCTCCTCCAGGACATCTTCCCGACCCAGGGATTGAACCTATGCCACTCCTGTCTTCTGCATTGGCAGGTGGGTTAAAAATTCATCAAGGGTAGTTGGGAGGATGGGCTCTGGATAGGTTGGTTTGCATGTCAAAGGCACCCCTGTTCGCATGCAAAAGAGAGCTTCCTGCTGCCTCCAGGAATTAAGTAGCCTTGGGAGGGGCAGCCCTTCCCCTGGGTCAGCAAGTCAGAGCATCAGAAACACTCTCCTGTCCTAGTTCTCCATCCCCGTCCTTGTCTTTTTCCCATTGTGCGCTTAGAGCTGGGCCCCGGGATCTCTGAGGACATTTGTGCACCACCTTTTCTTTGGGTGGAATCTTTTTTTTTAAATTTATGTTTATTTGGAGGATAATCGCTTTACAGGGTTGTGTTGCTTTCTGCCATACATCGGTATGGATCAGCCGCCCGTTCACTTCAGTCGCTCAGTCGTGTCCGAGTCTCTGCGATCCGTGGACCGCAGCACGCCAGGCCTCCCTGTCCATCACCAACTCCTGGAGGTCACCCAAACCCATGTCCACCGAGTCGATGATGCCGTCCGACCATCTCATCCTTTGTCATCCCCTTCTGCCCCCAGTCCCTCCCAGCATCAGGGTCTTTTCCAAGGAGTCAGCTCTTCACATCAGGTGGCCAAAGGACCGGACCGTCAGCTTGAGCCATATTATGCATATGTGCCGTCCCTGGCACCCCCACCCCCCGCTAGGGCATCTCAGAGCCCCGGGCTGAGCTCCCCGTGCTCTGGGGCAGCTGCCCACTGTTTTACCATGAGAGTGTGTGTGTGTCCCCGCTGCGCTCTCCATTCATCCCGCCTCTGCCTCCCACGCTGGTCCGCGGGTCTCTTCTCTGCTGAGCAGCTCTATTCCTGCCCTGCAAGTAGGTTCCTCAGTACAGGTTTTCTAGATTCCCTATTTATGCGGTAACATAGGACGCTTGCTATTCTCTGACTTGCTTCACCCTGTGTGACAGACTCTCAGTTCACCCAGATCACTACAAACGACTCAGCTTTGTTTCTTTTTATCACTGAGGAGTATTTGATTGTGTGTGTGTGTGTGTGTGTGTGTGTATCACGTCGTCTTTATCCGTTCACGTGTCAGTGAACATCTAGGTGGCCTCCATGTCCTAGCTGCTATAAATAGTGCTGCAGTGAACACTGGGATACCATGCAGCTTTGCGTTACGGTTTTCTCAGAAGTATATGCTCAGTACTGGGCTTGCCGGGTCACACGGTACTTTTTAGTCCTAGCTGTTTAAGGAGTCTCTGTACTGTTTTCCATATTGGTTGTATCAATCTTTATTCCCATCTTTTGGTGGAATCTTGAACAGCTGCTGGTATTTAGTTAAGAGGTCACATTCAAAAAAAGAGAGAAGCTTCCTACATGTCCTTCTGAAGGAGCCCCTCGGCGATACCTGCGGCTCACGTGGTGAGCCGGCCAGACCTGGTGACAGCCGTGTCCCTCGGGAACCCAGCAGCCCCGGGCTGACGTCTGCGGCTGCAGGCCCGGGCTGGTCTCATCTCACTCCCCGCGGGGGAGGGAAACCTGAGCTTGGAGCTCGAGCTGGAGACAAGAGTGACGTGGATTTAAAAGCACTTCTGGCAGTGCTGGGCCAGTGCTGTCCTGGCGTGCGGGCCCTGCGGCAGCCTTTTCACAGGTCCACAGGGTTCTCTGTCCGTGTTCACCGCTGTTTCTTTGTCTTGGAAACCTTTCTGCTCCTGCTTTAAGAAAAGGGGATCACTTGGTTGTTGAAGAAACGCTTTGTGCCAGCAAGGTGTTACTTGGCGTTTTCTCCGGGCTGCAAACAGTAGATTTCAGTTGGTCCCTGGTACATTCCAGTTTCTTCTCTGCCTCCCTTATTTATCTTAAAAGCATTTCCTTTGGTTACATTGACAGCATGTGTTTTTTTGCCTGATAACTATGTATATATAATCAAGGCCGACTTCAAGTCCAGCTGAGATACTGTCTTTTGCCACCATGTGTTTTGAGTTTGGCACTGACAGCTTGATGATCATGCCTCAGCTTTGAAAGTGGTATGTGGAGGTGACTGGCTTTGCAGAGGGGGAGTTCTAGTCGAATTTGAGGTGTGTTTGGAGAAACCATCGAGCTGCCTGGAGAACCTAGAGAAAACAAAGCCTGCTGTCTCCTCCTGGGTCGTTTCAGCAAGCATCTCAGTGGGCGGCCTTGGGCCGACTTAGAACGCCTGCCAGGCAACCCTCCCTGGTACAGGACATGCTTCCTGGGCTTCCCAGGGGGCACTAGTGGTAAAGAACCCACCTGCCAATGCAGGAGATGCAATGGATGCAGGTTCGATCCCTGGCTTGGGAAGGTCCTCTCGAGGAGGGCACGGCAAATGAAGTATTCTTGCCTGGAGAATCTCAAGGATGGAGGAGGCTGGCAGACTGCAGTCCATGGGGGTGCAAAGAGTCATACACAGCTGAAGTGACTGAGCATGCATGCATCCACCTCAGAGACCACATAGCTGACACCTGGTCTTTGTCTCACTCGATGAGGGTCCCTCTCAGGACCACCTGTGCTCGATGAACATGTTAGCAGTCACCTGGAGGAAGCCTGCTTCCTCCCTTCACTTCGGGTACCTGCTTTCCATGCTGATTTGGTGCCATTCCACGTCCTCAGGCGTTCCCCCACCAGCAGAGCCCGCTCCCACCTTCGTCGTCTTGGGTATGTCTCAGATGGGGCGGGACCCTCCTGGGCCTTCAGAGGCTCATCAAGAGACAGGAACAGTCAGACCCAAGACAGCCTGCTAGCTGACACACGGCCCTTAGTGCACTGGTTTTTTTTTTTTTATTGCTGTTGTTGTCTTTTAAATTAATTGATTTTATTTTTGGCTGTGCAGGGTCTTCATTGCTGTGAGGGCTGTTCTGTAGCTGTGCCAGGCGGGGGCTGTTCTCTAGTTGTGCATGTGCTTCTCTTTACATTGCTTCTCTGTCGCAGACCATGGGATCTTGTTGTCTGAATGTGATACAGCCCTTCTTCATAGCATTTGTGTTTGTTATTAGATCAGGTAAAGGCATGTCCTCCCTTGGTGAGCAGATGGCACGCGTCTGAACTTAACAGCTTCATGTAACCGCACCTGTGATACTGAGTAACTGATGCAGGTTACCCGTCTTGACATGCAGGTTACCCGTCTTGACATTTATAACATCATATCTGGTGTTGGGCTGGAGAGAGAGTCAGGCCCTGAACTGGAGGGGGTCTTTTTCACACCGGTGTCTTCCCCGGTGCCCTGGCTTGGGCTGTGTGCAGGAGTCTGCAGGCATCAGCTGTCCTTCCCATCCAGGAGCGAAGTGGTCTTCCTGTTCAAACTGATGACCCCACATGGGCTCAGCCCTGGCCCTTCCTTCCTCAAGGGACGGAAGGTTTGCCTTTTCTTCTGAATGTCACCAGCTCCTTCTCCTGCTGCGTCTATTTCTTCTGTTGTTGTTTAGTCGCTCAGTCGTGTCCAACTCTTTGCCAACTCATGGACTTTGACCCGCCAGGGTCCTTGGTCCATGGGATTCTCCAGGCTAGAGTCCTGCAGTGGGTTGCCATTGCCTTCTCCAGGGGGTCTTCCCGGCCCAGGGATTGAACCCACATCTCCCGCACTGGCACGCAGCTTCTTTCCCACGGAACCACCAGGGAAGCCCAGTGCTTTAGTACCTGAGCACAGTGTGCTCTAGGTTCTCACTGAGACACAATCTCCCTGCTCTCTGGTTCCGTCCTGCCCGCCAGCTTTCCGCCCACAACCCAGGAACGTAGCTGGGATGCAGGGAACAGTGACTTCAGAGTGGCTGGCTTGGTGCTGTTCAGTCCCTCAGTCGTCACCGACTCTTTGCGAGCCCACGGGCTGCAGCTCACAAGGCCTCCCTGTCCATCACTGCCTCCCAGAGCTTGCTCAGACTCACGTCCATCGAGTCGATGTGTGGCCGGTGTCTTTCCCTGTGTTTCCAGGACTTGGGGCTTCCTGGCCGCTGCTGCCCGCTCTGTCCTGCGCTCTCATCTGTCTGTCCTCCTCTGTCCGTGTTCAGGGGCCTGGCTTTGGCCGTGGACCCCTTCCTGGCGATCTCTCACAGACGCGTGGCCTCGAGGGGCCTTCTGCTCCCCGTGTCTGTGTCCCTGTGGGCATCCTCGCTTCCCTTTCAGCTCTGCCTACACTTCCCAGTGCCCACGGGCACTCTACCCGGAGGCCACCCCCAAGACTCAGGTTTCACGCCGAGGCCAGACCAGTCTGCCATGCTAGGCTCCTCATGAGCCACTTGTGACCCTCCTGTCTTCTGATCCTCCGCGCTCTCTTCCTGACACCAATTCCTTCCTCCTGGCCGAAGATTCACTGCCACGCTGCTGTCTTCAGGCCCTGCATCTCGCTCCTTGGGTGACCGTGTTTCCCGGAAGCCTTCCCCGTGAACCCTGCCCACCTCAGCCGGTCCCCTGACAGGGAGCCAGGCACGCCGTTCTTGCCCATCTTCCCGCGTTTGGCGGCTCCAGGGACCTCACCTCGGGGACAGAGCCTGACCGGTGTCGCCTCCCGCCTCCTCCACAGCCTGAGAGAAGAGAGGCAGCTATTTAGACTCCCGTGTGCTCGGGGCAGGTGTGTCCCCCCAGACACAGTGGCGGCAGGCGAGTGTCGGTGCTCACATGGCTGAGACAGCGCACACAGCCTGGTGTGAGGGTGAAGGAGGCTTTGCCCAGAGGACCCACCCCAGCAAGCGTTTTCCCCCCAGGGACCCCTGCTTTGCCTTCTCAGAGGAATCTGCACAGAAGCGGGTCCCTGAACACTTGACGTGAGGAAGGGCATCCGGGCCCGTAAAAATAGCCCTTGACTCTACCTGTTGCGGTGCATCTGACTTGCCTTCCCGTGTGCTGGCTTTGTGAGAGTGTGTGTGTGTGTGTTTATGACACAAACACGTAAGTCGTCTCCGAGTCTGCTAGGTGCAGCCAGACAAGCGTGTTCCTCCCCAGAAGCCGGAGCCGTATCTCAGCCCTCATCTGGTTCAGCCAGTCTGAGAGCAACCTGATAAAAGCATGCAGAGTCTGACCCGGAGTGATTTCAGGCCAGTTCCACCCCCACCACCCCCACCCAGGAGGAACTGTGGCCTGAAGCTGGCAGCCTGGAGCCAGCCCGCCCAGTCGGGGAGGCTGCTTGGGGACAGGGCTTTTTGTTGAGAAGGCATTTAAGGTCACCGTGACAGCCAGGGCAGTCTGGGGGAGAGATGGTCAGGGCCTTGCCTCGCTTCCTGAGCCTGACGGTCTTCCAGAGCAGGCCCACCGGATGCCAGGTCCCCAGGCCAGTTCAGGGAAGGACATACCAGTCAGCTGACTCAGTTTCCCTGGGAGCCGGGGGCAGGAAGCCAGTTGCAGTTCAGCTTGCCTCTCGGGACACTGGATTCATCCTGAGCAGGCCTGTGGGAGGCCTTCCCTGGTGGCTCAGCAGATAAGGAATCCACCTGCAAAGTGGGAGACCTGGGTTCCACCCTGGGTCGGGCCGATCCCCTGGAGGAGGGCGTGGCGACCCATTCCAGTATTCCGGCCTGGAGAATCCCATGGACGGAGCAGCCTGACGGGCGACAGTCCACGAGCTTGCAGAGAGTCACACGCGACTCGAGTGTCTGAGCACACCGCCAGGGGCTGTGGGAGCCGGCTGGGTGGCAGTCCGGAAGGGGGGCCCCACGTGCAAATGTGCACGAGCCGAGGGTGGGGAAGAGCCGTAGCCGCCGTGCAGTGAGCGCAGAGGCCTCAGGAAGGGCATCTGGGCTGAAGTCCGCCTCGTGCCAGGCCCAAGAACATAGGCCTCACCTCCTGCCTGCCGCCTGGCCCTGCAGGTGCAGGATGCCACGCAGGGCAGAGCCCTCGGCGGGGGTGAGCCAGTCCACGAGGCTGGGACCTGCCTAGGGCTGTTGCAACCATTCCGGAGAATGAGGCAACGCACATGCGCTCTTGTTACGCCCTCGGGGATCCCCGTGGGCCCTGCCGTCTCACCAGACGCGTTCCTGACCTCTGCTCACACCACGCCTGTGGTGTGCACACGGCGTGTTCAGGAAGGGCCTCAGATAATCCAGGCGGCCCGGTGTCAAGTAGCCTGAGCGTGTTTTCCCCAGGTGTGAGCGCCACAGGCAGAAGCTAGATGCCCAGCCTCTTGTTCAGCAAACCCGCCCCGCACCTGCCCGGCTGCCGTGTGTCCACCGCCACCCGCCCGCCGCCTCCTGATCACGGGGAGCTCCGTCCTGGGAGGGCGGGGGGCATTCCTCTGCCCTGGGCAGCAGCTCTGTGCCCCAGTGCTCGTGGGTTCCCCTTCTTACCCCCTGCTCTTACACACACACACACACACACACACACACACACACACACACACGGGTGGTGTGTCACAGAGGCATCATGTCACTGAGGAGGCTTCCTGTGAGTTTGCTCTTGGGCACACGCACACGCACACACACGCGCGCGTGCACGCACACACACACACACACACACACACACACACACGGGCGGCATGTCACGGAGGCGTCATGTCACTGAGGAGGCTTCCTGTGTGTCGAGTTTGCTCCTGGACACTGGGTTTTAACGTTCCCCGGTGGCTCAGCCTGCAATGCAGGAGACCTGGGTTTGATCCCTGGGTTGGGAAGATCCCCTGGAGAAGGAAAAGGCCAGCCACCCCAGTCTTCTTGGGCTTCCCTGGCGGCTCAGCTGGTAAAGACTCTGCCTGCAATGCAGGAGACCTGGGTTTGATTCCTTGGCTGGGAAGATCCCCTGGAGGAGGGCATGGCAACCCAGTCCAGGATTCTGGTCTGAAGAATTCATTGACCATAGTCCATGGGATCCGCTGGGAGGCTCTAGAGAGAGGGGATATATGTTTGCATATGGCTGATTTACATTGTTGTAGGCGGAAACTAACATAGTACTGTAAAGCAGTTATGTATATTTCAATTAAAAAAAATCATCAGCTCTTAAAGTTTAAAAACCATACCTGCCCCTTAAATACTTTTGCTTATTCTGTTGAGAAATCCGGTAGACATTAACCGTCACTATTAAGAGGCCAGGATGATATTTGACTCCGCTTACACGTTGTTTTTCATCAGCATCAACACCCTGATGCTTGTGACCCTCCGTTTATCTAAAGTCTTCCTGAAAAATCTTTCTTGCTCTGTCATTTTTGCTCCAGTGGTTCTTCACTGCCGTGTGGGCTTTTCTCTAGTTGCAGTCAGAGGACTTCTTCTCAGAGGCTTCTCTCGTTGTGGAGCAGAGACTCGAGGTGAGCGGGCTTCACTAGTTGCAGTGGACCGGCTCAGTTGCCCTCAGCATGTGGTGTCTACCCAGACCAGGGATCGAACCCTGTCCCCTATATTGGCTGGCAGATTCTTTACCTCTGTACCCCTCAGGAAGTCCCAAATACTTAATTTGTGCTTGTTCTGTTGATGGCTCTGATATTAACCATCCCTGGTTAGATAGTTAGATATTAACCATCACTGTTAAGAGGCCGTGATAGTGTTTGACTCTGTTTACAGAATTTTTAATCCACTTACACACCTTTCTGCTTGTGAAGCTCTGTTTTTAAAGCTGGTGTGTTTTATTTCCTGGTTCAGTACTTCCCTTTTCTAAATTAACACACACATCCTTTCTGAATAGCCAGCGATCACTTTAAGGCCTAATACATGAAGCTTACAAAATGGATGAGCATCAGGTCCACTTAACTTTTCCAGTAGAGTTCCAACAATGTCATCTTTGTGGAAATTTTTTGACTGTGCACCATCTTAGTTGTGACTTGGTGGAGTCTTTAAATGAAGCCCGTGGGATCTTAGTTCCCCAACCAGGGATCAAACCTGGGCCCCCTGCTTTGTGAGCACAGAGTCTTAGCCACTGGACAACAAGGGAAGTCCCTTGATAATATTGTCTTAAATGGCAGGTGAAAATTAGTAATCTCAATGTGTATTTCAAAGTTTATTTATAGCATTGTTGCCCCAGTAGGCCACATTCCATTAGAGTACACAGAAGAAAATGATAAATAACGTGCAAAAAACTTACTCCACTTTTACATGTCTGTCAAGTGTTTCAGGAGTTCAGAGGTGCCTGCCTGGAAACCCTTTTCCCACCCAGCTGATTAGATTTTTGCATTTCTTGGCATATAGGAGTGTTTTCCACCTAAATCCCATAATCTTTGAACCTGACGAGAATTCTGCATTTGTTCAGTAGATTTCCCAGGTCCGTGCAGGTCCCGGGAGCAGGGCCGTGAAAATGATATGTGAAAGGCTGAAGGATTTCTTTCATGTCCTGTGTCTGACTTGGAGTAACACCAAGTAAGGCTGTATACCCATGGGAGTCAGAAAATGAGCCTTAATTGTGCATCTGAGGAGCCTCTGCCTGTCCCTAGAGGACACCTCTGGGTCCTCGGAGCTCCAGACCAAAAGGCACTTAACGTTTGAGAACAGCATGGGCACCTGTGTCTCCTTGTCTCTCAGAGCCCCTGAGATGGGGGGACTTGGCCTGGTGAGCTCCGCCTCCTGTGGTCTGGACTCGTGAGTTTCTACCTGTGCTGACTGATCTCTGCCTCCTGTGGTCATAAAGGCTGCGCTCTGCTTCGAGAGGGAAACGACGCTTGACTGCTTTTTGGTCTTTGCAGAAATGCTGGGGTAGAGGTAAATGAAGTCTGAGATGTGGGAACCAATTTTCATTATGTGAGCAGATGTTTTCGAAAAGAATATTGACCCTTATTTCCTGAGGTCCATCTCTAGTCCCTTCCCATGAAGAACAAGAAAGATGTTTTTCTTCGGTCGTCCTTGCCTTTGATGAGGAGGGCATGGCAGCCCTCTGCAGTACTCTTGCCTGGAGAACGCCTGGACAGAGGAGCCTGGCGGGCCACAGTCCGCGGGGTCGCACAGAGTCAGACATGAGTGGGGTGGCGTAGCACGCTCGCCTCACGCACACGCCCCTTGCCTTTGACGGACATGCTGTGTAGATGAGGACCGGTGACTGCTGCGTGTGCAACCAAGATTCGAAGTTTGAATCCCTAACCCCAAGGGCTCAGAATGGGGCTGTACTTGGAGTCCAGGTCTTTCCAAGAGGTAGGTAGGTAAAACAAGGACGTTAGGCTGGGTCCTGACCCCTTAGGTGGAGAAGGGACTGGCAGCCGTCTCCAGTGCTCTTGCCTGGAGAATCTCAGGGACGGAGGAGCCTGGCGGGCTACAGTCCCTGGGGGTGCAGGAGTCAGACACGACTGAGCCGCTCACACACACAACTTTGACCCCTTAGGACTGGTCCTTTACGAAAAGAATAGCACAGAGACACACACAGGGACGAATGCGGGCGGACACAGGGAGGAGATGGCTGTCTCTCCACCCAGGAGAGAGGCCTTGGGGGCAACCAGTGCTCTCCACACCTGGAAGTCCGGTTTCCAGCCTCCAGGGCCTGGGGAAAGTAGCTTCCTGTTGAAGCCCCCCAGCTGCGATGCGTTGTCATGAAAGCAGCCTCCAGCGAATTCCCGCCCCCCCCAGAATATAAGGTGTTTGATGCCGTTGCCGGGAAGGGGTGGAGGGAGCTGCCCCGGCGTCTGACAGATCTCCAGGCAGACTGCGGCCAGGGAGGTACCCCGTGGACGCCCAGAGCTGTGCAGTCAGTAGCTGAGACACCAGGATCATTACCGTATGGCTTCCTCCAGTCTTACTCCTGTCATCGCTTTCCAGTTGAGCTGTCTTGACAGTTCTCCACCCCAGCCACACCAAAGTGTAAGTCAACGGAAGCGCACATAACAGCTAAAGGAATAACGCCGGTGACACAATGGCTTGTGTGTTTTCAAAGGAGAAGAATTGCGTCCTTTTTTAAATCTCTTTCCATTTCACTGCTCTTCCTGGATTCTACAGTGCTTTGCGTTGTTCTAAATTAAAAGTGCTTTTGGCGCTGCCTCCGTACTAATGTACACACCATGGGTGATACAGTCCGTGGGGAATTCAGTCCACTGTACCCACAGGAAGGATAAAAATGTAGGGGTAACAGGAGCAGCCGCTGAAGGAAGGTCTTCCAAAGAAGTGGAAGCTGTTGATCTGGGTGGGAAAGGAGGGCTTTAAAAACTGTCTGTCTCTGGGATTCATCAAATGACTCCTGAGCTAGCAGGGGTTGGTGGTTAGACTCAACACATGAATTTCAGGGCAACACCTGAGAGAACTCTTGTTTGCTGTCAGTCTTGTTTGCAACTTTTCCTTTTTCAAGCCCACGTGGCAGCCTCCACGTTCATCTTTTCTTTTTGGCTCCACTGGATCTTTGTCGTCGTGCACAGACTTTTTCCACTTGCAGCGAGCGGGGGCTACTCTAGTTGCGGCATTCGGGCTTCTCATTGTGGTGGCTCCTCTTATCGAAGAGCATATAGGCTCTAGGACATGCAGCCTTCCATAGTTCATGACTGCAGACCCAGTGTGGTGGGTCCCCAGTTCTAGAGCGCCGGCTCAGTTGTGGTCCTTGCTGTGTTTCTGCTCATCTGTCCCTTATAAGGACCCTGGCCTTGGATTTAGGGCTACCCTCATCCAGGAGGACCTCATCTCCAACCGTTCACTTCATCACGTCTGCAAAGACTGCGATGTTTCCAGAGAAAAACCAACCCCCTTGTGAGTTTCCAGAATGGTGTTCAGTGCTCTTCACATGTCCCTTCATCTGGTGCTCATCAGAGTCCTCCAGGTGAGGGCAGTGAGGAAGGTGAGGTTGCCTAGGAAGAAACGGAGGGTCGGGGCTGGTAACTCAGGGCTCTGGTCCCCCAGGAGACATCAGTGACCTGGACAGTGATAGAGGTTTCCCCTTAAAATAAGGGTGTCTTTCCCAGTATTACAGTTCATAACAGGAAGTTGAAACCACCCAGGTGTCCATGGATGGGTGGCTGAATGGGTCAGTGGGTGGATGAGTGGATGGATGGATTTATTGATGGTTTGATGATTGGGTGGTTGAATGGCTGAATGGATTAGTGGGTGGATGGGTGCACAAGTGGGTGACTGAATGGATCAGTGGGTGGATGGCTGGATGGATTAATGGGTGGATGAATGGCTGAATGGATCAGTGGGTGAATGCATGGATGGATTAGTGGATGGATGGATGGATGGATGTATTGATGGATTGATGAGTGGGTGGTTGAATGGCTGAATGGATCAATGGGTGGATGGTGGATGGATAATGGGTGGATGAATGGCTGAATGCATCAGGGGAGGATGGTGGATGGATTGATGGATGGATAATGGGTGGATGAATGGCTGAATGGATCAGTGGGTGCATGCATGGATGGATTAGTGGATGGATGGGTGGATGGATGTATGGATGGATTGATGGACTGATGAGTGGGTGGTTGAATAGCTGAATGGATTAGTGGGTGGAGGGGTGGACAAGTGGGTGGATGGATGGATAAGTGGGTAGGTGGATGGATGGATGTATTGATGGGTTGATAAGTGTGTGGTTGAGTGGCTGAATGGATTAGTGGGTGGGTGGATGGATGGGTGGAAGAGTAGGTGGATGGATGGATTAGTGGATTTTAGGGTGTGTGTTAGTTGCCTGGATCTGCTATAACAAAATGCCACGAACTCCCTGGTTTGAAAAACAACCCAGATGCCCTTTCTTATGGTTGTGGGGGTCAGAAGTCCAAGACCAGTGTTCCTGGGCTGAAGTAGAGGGCTGGTTCCCACTGTGGGCTCCAGGGCAGAGTCTTGTCGTTTCCAGCTTCTGGAGGCACCCTGCATTCCTTCCTTATCTTGAGGTCCTTCAGTGCTTCACCTCTAAGCATCCTTTTTTCCTATTACAGGCATCAACAGCCATCCACTTCCCTGCAAGCACTGCTTTTGTTATACCCCATACCTTTTGGTGTTTTGCGTGTGTATTTTCCTTCCTCCCAACCCATCTTATAATTCCCTTGTAATTTTACCTTTTCACCACTCACCAAAGTTTAGGTGTGTATTTGTTTAACTTCCACAAAGTTGTGAATTTCCCAGGCTTTGCTTCTGTGAGTGATTTCTCATTCCGTTCCCGTTACTGATCAGGGAAATACTTGGCATGATTTTGATCCTTTGTGAAATTATTGAGCCTTGTTTAATGGCCTAGCTTATCGTCTTTTCTGGTGAATGCTCCTTTGGAATGTGAGAAGAATGAAATTTTTTTGTCATGTTTGGGTGGAGCATTTCCATAGTATCATAAAATTCAGCTGGTTTATGGTATCTAAGTAGTTCAGTTGTATGCAGCAGTAGTTACCTATAGTATTTAACTAGAGTTTTACCTATAGAGTTTTAAATCCAGTCTTGTGTTCCTTGTGAATTTTCAGTCCAGCTGTTCTGTCCTTCGTTGACAATGTGTCATTAAAAGTTCCCAGCTACTGTGGTTGACATGGATTTCTTCCCTCAGTTTGGTCAGTTTTTGTTTTAGGTGTTTGTGACTTTGTTGTAACTTTCTTACATGATTATAGTTGTTGCATCTTCGTTAAATTAGCCCTGTGTCCTTATAAAATGCTTCTATTGAGCTTTTGTTTGTTTCTAGTAGAAACATTTATCTTAAGTCTGCTTTGTTGGACGTAGCCAGTGTGGCTTGCTTTGGTCACTGTGTGCATTTAATATCTTCATCCTGTTACTTTCAACCTTTTTGCACTTTTCAACCTTTGGCACATGGTGAAGTGTGTCTTGTAGACAGTATATAATTAGATCATGTGGTTTTTCATTTTTAATCCATTCTGCCAGTCTTTACTTTTTCAGTTCTGTTCAGTCGCTCAGTCGTGTCCGACTCTTTGCAACCCCATTAACCACAGCACACCAGGCCTCCCTGTCCATCACCCAACTCCCGGAGTCCACCCAGACCCATGTCCATTGAGTCGATGATGCCATCCAACCATCTCATCCTCTGTTGTCCCCTTCTCCTCCTACCCTCAATCTTTCCTAGCATCAGGGTCTTTTCCAATGTGTCAGCTCTTTGAATCAGGTATCCAAAGTATTGGAGTTTCAGCTTCAACATCAGTCCTTCCAGTGAACACCCAGGACTGATGTCCTTTAGGATGGACTGGTTGGATCTCCTTGCAGTCCCAGGGACTCTCAACAGTCTTCTCCAATACCACAGTTCAAAAGCATCAATTCTTTGGCACTCAGCTTTCTTTATAGTCCAACTCTCACATCCATACATGACTACTAGAAAAACCATAGCCTTGACTAGATGGACCTTTGTTGGCAAAGTAATGACTCTGCTTTTCAATATGCTGTCTAGGTTGGTCATAACTTTCCTTCCAAGGAGTAAGCATCTTTTAATTTCATTGCCGCAGTCACCACCTGCAGTGATTTTGGAGCCCAGAAAAATAAAGTCAGCCACTGTTTTCACTGTTTGCCCATCTATCTGCCATGAAGTGATGGGACCGGATGCCATGATGTTAGTTTCCTGAATGTTGAGTTCTAAGCCAACTTTTTCACTCTCCTCTTTCACTTTCATCAAGAGACTTTTTAAGTTCTTCTTCACTTTCTGCCATAAGGGTGGTATCATCTGCATATCTGAGGTTATTTATATTTCTCCTGGCAATCTTGATTCCAGCTTGTGCTTCCTCCAGCCCAGCATTTCTCATGATGTACTCTGCACATAAGTTAAATAAGCAGGGTGACAATATACAGCCTTGACGTACTCCTTTTCCTGTTTGGAACCAGTCTTGTTGTTCCATGTCCAGTTCTAACTGTTGCTTCCTGACCTGCATACAGGTTTCTCAAGAGGCGAGTCAGGTGGTCTGGTATGCCCATCTCTTTCAGAATTTTCCACAGTTTCTTGTGATCCACACAGTCAAAGGCTTTGGCATAGTCAGTACAGCAGAAATAGATGTTTACATCTAAGCTTTTACATATAATGCCATTATTGATAAAAGATTTACATATATGGTTATCTTATTTGTTTTCTCTTTTTTTTGGTCACAAGCCATCAACCTGTATTTATTAATTCACATTCTGCTGTAGAGAAGACTTCCCTTCGTTCACATTTATTTTTTTATTGCAGTGTTAGTTCACTGGCAGTATTGTTTCCAGTGTACAGCATAGTGATCTGATAATTGTGTAGATTTCACTCTGTGTAAAGTTATAAAATATTGTGTTTCCTGGGGCTGCACTTTAACTTCTTGTAGCTGATTTATTTTACCACTAGTAGTGAACACCTCTTAGTTGCCTTCATCCATCTTGTGTCTCCCCAATCCCTCTCCCCTGTGATAGAAGAAGTTCTGTGAACTGTGTGTCTGTTTCTGCTTCATAATAGTTTGAAATCTGGTCGTTTGCAACAACACAGGTGGGCGTAGAAGGTAAATCAGAGACAAATCCTGTATGTCTCCATGTATCTGTGGAATCCAGAAAAGAAACAGATCTGTGTCTTTTCCTCTCCTTCCCGTTTCCTCCATCACCGCCTTCTATTGTGGTAACTAGGTATTTTCTTGTGTACATTTTAACTGTTTGTTTCTCTGACCTTTTCTGTTTTTTTAGTTATTTCCTTAGTGGTTGCTCTGTGTATTACAGTTACCAACTTATACCATCTATTGTGCATTAATACCAGTGTAATTTAAATAGTATACGAAAACTTGGCTCCTGTGTATCTCCTTTCCTACCCTTCTTTGTGGTGTTATTGTCCTAAAAATGACGTCTTTACACATGATGTATATTGTATCTTTATATGTTATGTGCCCATTGACACAGATTTGTAATTGTAATTTTATGCAGTTGTCATTTAAATCAGATTGAAAGAATGATCCACAAACAAACAACACATTTATCGTGTCTTTTAAGTCCCCCAAGGGCAAAAATCACCCTGATTATAAGTCATCAGTTTAAGGATTGGAACAAAAAAAAAGTGTTATCACATCACCATCTATCAGCTCATTTTAAAGTAACTTTGTATAATTTAGAAACATTGACAAGGAAATTGTTGAATTGGTGATTGGCCAATGAATCAAGAATGTAAAACACACTGCATACTTAACTGTTTGCAAATCTTGCCTGATGATCTTTTCCAAAACAAAAGAATACTGTTGACTGAGCTTCATCGACTTAATGGACGTGAGTTTGAGTAAACTCCGGGAGTTGGTGATGGACAGGGAGGCCTGGCGTGCTACAGTCCATGGGGTCGCAAAGAGTCGGACACGACTGAGCGACTGAACTGAACTGACCAGAGAAATAGATATAAAAACCATGAAAGGACTCTAGTAGTAGTTTCAGTTTGACCTTCTCAGAAGCCTTTTTGGAGAAATCATTGCCTGTCGGTTGATTCGCTATTGCTGTTTTTTGTGGGCTGCATGGTTTGGGGTGGGGGGTCACGTACTCTTACCCTGTACCTTCTGAATATACTATGGTGTGTAAGTTGGTGGTCGGAACCCGCACCTGAGCCCGCCATGGGGGCCCAGTCTTTTTCAGATGCCGCAAGTGTAAGGATGGCACCATTCCTGAGTCCTCCACTCTGGTGCCCAGCCGCTGTCCTCAGATCCGCTGTGGCCCCTTAACGAAATGACATGCTGATGGACTTTCTTAAACTTTATTATGTATTATGAGAAAAAGAGAAAATAATTCTTGACTCATACCCACACTTGTTAAAGGAAGTAGTTGATAGTGCCACTGACCCATACTAAATGCTAATCAAAAGTTTCACCTGAGAAAAGATCACTCGGTTAAATCATTACCAGTCATCATATAAAGGAGTTGCGTTTATTGTTACTCCTTTGCAGTTGGAAACTGGCTAGCTTTCAGCCACAAGAAACAGTCCATCAAACCCTTAAATGCTTGTCCTCAAAGCCTCTGAGAACAAGCAAGCTCCTAATTTGAAGCAAATATTACCGGGCCTTGTCATTTCACGCTTGTTAACTACTCATTTCAGTCTCTTACATTCCTAAACACAGGGAAGTTGCTGGCTCTTGCAGGCGAGCATATTGGTAGAGGTTAAACCGAACGGACTAGACACGCTTCTCTCATCTCTTGCGTGTGTGCAGGCAACACGCCGTGCTGGCGGCCCCGAGATGAAACACCAGAGTGTGCCCAGGCGTGGCCACGAGCGCTGTCTGCTGGAGGCAGCCTCTGTGACCTCCCCATCCTGTTTTCTCTCTCTGCACCCCTCTCTCTGTGGTGTCTACTGCACCATCTGCCACCATTCCAAGGTCTGAGAGGACTGTCCTCAACTCCCAGGGCCTTGGGGTCAGCACAGGGCTACATATCACTGGGTCTCAGTGGAGAAAAATACCCTGATGCACCTACTGCCTTTTCAGCCACTCGCTCTGCAAAGCCTGCTCTACCTTCCCAGCTGACTGTTCCCTTTGTGGTTTTGGCCAGCAAGCGTCAGTGAGCTTTGCAGTCGCAGTCGCCATTGTTCAATCAGTCGCTCAGTCGTGTCCGACTCTCTGCGGCCCCATGGAGCAGCACGCCAGGCTCCCGTGTCCTAAACCATCTCCTGGAGTTTGCTCAGACTCCTGTCCGTTGAGTCCGCAATGCCGTCCAGATGTAGAAGCTGGATTTAGGAAAGGCAGAGGAACCAGAGATCAAATCGCCAGCATCTGTTGGGTCATAGGGAAAGCAAGAGAATTCCAGAAACACATCTACTTCTTGCTTCATTGAGTATGTTAAAGCATTTGACTGCAATCTCTGAGTTACACGTTTAACCTCGCAAGAATGTTTGGGTCTCATTTATGTCGTTTCAATGCGTCTCACGGAACAGGTGCCCGATACACCTCTGTGTATTTATTACTTGGCGGGGACAGGTGAAGGGAGCTAGCTAGGGAGTGGGGGTCCTACCACCGGCTGGGAACATGCGAGGGTTGGCTTGTGGAGGGTCAGGTCGCTGCAAGGAGACAGGGATTATGGGGTTGGGCACACAGGATTCTATGCCTGTACTAGGTCGGGCAGTTTCTTAGCAAATAATTGTGGAGCTACTCTGATGTGCTGGGAACAAGTGATAGATATTTTGTGAATGTATTCCCAATGGGTACTGGTTTTTTTTTTTTGAATGGAACATTTGGAACAAGGAACTCTCTAACTTCTCAGATCATATGGCTCTTGCCATTGCAGGAGCTGTGTGTGAGCTGTGGTGGATGGGAGAAAGCAGAACTTGTAACGCCTCTTAACACACAGAGGATCCCTAACGGCTCTCCTCTTAATTCACAGAGGATCCCTAACTGCCTTCCTCTTAACTCACAGAGGATCCCTACCCACCCTCCTGTTAACTCACAGGTGATCCCTAACTGCTCTCCTGTTAACTCACAGAGAATCTCTGCCTTCCTCTTAACTCACAGATGATCCCTCACTGCCCTCCTATTAATTCAGAGGATCCCTAACTGCCTTCTTAATTCATAGAGGATCCCTAACTGCCTTCCTCTGAATTCATAGAGGATCCCTAGCCTCCCTCCTGTTAACTCCCAGATGATCCCTAACAACCTTCCTCTTGACTCACAGATTATCCCTAACTGCCTACGTAATTCATAGATGTTCCCTAACTGCCTTCCTGTTAATTCATAGATGATCCCTAACCTCCCTCCTGTTAACTCCCAGATGATCCCTAACAACCTTCCTCTTGACTTCCAGATGATCCCTAACTGCCTTCCTCTTAACTAACAGATGATCACTGCCTTTCTGATAAACTCACAGATGATCCCTCACAACCTTCCTCTTAACTCACAGGTGACCCCTAACCGCCTTCTTTTAACTCACAGAGGACCCCTACCTGCCTTCCTGTTGACTCACAGTTCAGTTCAGTCGCTCAGTCGGGTCCCACTCTTTGCGACCCCGTGGACCGCAGCACACCAGGCCTCCCTGTCCATCTCCAACTCCTAGAATTTGCTCAGACTCATGTCCATCGAGTCGGTGATGCCATCCAACCATCTCATCCTCTGTCGTCCCCTTCTCCCACGTTCAATCTTTCCCAGCATCAGGGTCTTTTCCAGTGAGTCAGCTCTTCACATCAGGTGGTCAAAGGATTACAGCTTTAGCTTCAGCATCAGTCCTTCAATGAATATTCAGGACTGATTTCCTTTAGGATGGACTGGTTGGATCTCCTTGCTGTTGCCTTCCTGTTAACTCACAGCAGATCCCTAACTGCCTTCCTCTTGACTCCCAGAGGATCCCTAACCTCCCTCTGCAGAGGCGGTGCTTCACCCCCTAGGGGCTCCAGCCGGTGAGGCTGGGCCCGGCACTTTGTTCAGGGCTCTGCACAGATTCCCCGCTCAGGTGACACAGACACCCAGTAGGCATATCCTTGTTCTTGCACCCCCAGCGTACACATAGGTTAGCCGAGGCCCCCCTGGGCCCTGAACACAGGTCCCCAGTTCTCCGCTGCTGGTCAACCGCAGAGCAGGGCCTCCAACCCAGACTGCCAGCCCCCACTTGAGTCCTTGGGAGCACCCTGACCTGCGGGCAGAGGCTGCTCCCGTGGCCCCCACCCCCCTGGCAGAAACCACAGGTCGGGGACGGAGGCCGAGGACACACCTGCTTCCTCCAGGTGTGGTTCGGAGAGGAAGACGGGGTGTGCAGAGAAAGCAGGTCTTACCCTGCACGCTGATAACTGAGTTTTGCTATAAAACAACGCAAGTCCCGGTCGTCCAACTGAATTATAAGTGGGGAACTACCCTCCCTCCTTCCCGTCTTCAAAGGATAAAACAGAAACTGATACCGTTCTCAGAGGCCAGGATAAATACGTGTAAATACGTCCTCTGTGATCAGAGCTGGACTCAGGACCACGCAGTGATGGAACTTCAGCCCCAGACAAAGTGGAGCAGCTCCAGGCATGCTGGGGCGTTTTGTGGTAACAGCTCCATGACGCTAAAGGTCAGTGCGTGCACATCCCACCAGCTGGGGGCCCAGCCTGCAGCTTGCGAGTGTACACGTGGTATTTTCTAGCACACCGGAGGAGGGGAGCGTCCTGTGTGGATGTGGCTCGTTGCAAACCACGTGCGAGCTTCCCGTGAAAGATAACCCAGGAGCCAGGGGCCCAGCTCGGAGCTTTGGAGGCCGTGTGTGCATGGGACAGTTGGGCATAGCTACTGTACGCTGCTTCCTTCGAGTAATTCTTTTACTTTTATTTTTTAATGGTCTTATCTAGTGCTGGCCGTGCTGGGTCTTCCTTGCTCTGTGGGCTCTTCTGTAGTCATGGTGAACACGGGCTGCTCTCTAGTTGCGGTGCTCAGGTTTGTCCTGTC
Source organism: Hydropotes inermis (assembly GCA_020226075.1). Taxonomy (NCBI): domain Eukaryota; kingdom Metazoa; phylum Chordata; class Mammalia; order Artiodactyla; family Cervidae; genus Hydropotes; species Hydropotes inermis. Next base: position 129,212,433 of record CM035303.1, read on the forward strand.
TGTTGTTGCAGAGTGCAGGCTCGGGGGACCTTGGGCTTCCGTAGTGGGGGCGCACGTGGGTTCAGTACTCAAGCCTCAAGGGCCCCAGAGCACAGGCTGAGTTGTTCCACGGCCTACGGGATCCTCTCAGACCAGGGATCCAACCCGTTTCTCCAGCATGGGCAGGTGGACTCTTTACCACTGAGCCTCCAGGAAAAAGACCGACTTCATTGGAGAAGTTCCTGGTGCTGGGAGAGAGTGGAGGCAGGAAGAGAAGGGGACGACGGTTGATGGTTGGATGGCCTCACCGACTTGATGGACATGAGTTTGGGTAAACTCCGGGAGTTGGTGATGGACAGGGAGGCCTGGTGTGCTGCGGTTCATGGGGTTGCAGAGTCAGACACGACTGAGCAACTGAACACCACCACCACCAGGGAAGCCCAGTGCTTCTTTTTATTTTAGCTTCTGGGAGAACTTTCCCCTTCGAAGCACTGTGCTTTTCATTGATTGTACGCTGTCAGCCACTGGTACTCTTTGCCAGATGGGAGGCGTTTTAGCAATGTGTTGAGATCCTTGCTTATCTCACCGAAGGTTTTCATCTAAATTGCGAAGAAGAGTTAAGTGAGTGCACAGTCTTCTACAGATGCATAATCCTGCTGTTCTGGTCCTTTCTAAGTGAAGAGCTCCAGCTTTAAAGAAACACCGTGTCATGCGTCTTAAAAGAATACAGCTCTTCTCCGGCTTTGGAATTTGTCTTTTCTCATGCTCATTTCTTCTTCCTCCTTTGCTTGGCTCGTGGCGAGTCCCGAGCGGTGTTCCGCGCCCAGCCTCTGCTGTTTTTCCTGGCGCTCTGCGTGCTTTCCAGACCCAGCGGTCGTTCCTCACTCGCTCGGTGCCTGCAGTGTCTAGTCAGTCTCTCTCCCAGCTGCGGGAAGAAAAGTGTTCACAGGAACAAAGTGGAGTGTACACAGGCTGCCTGCCAGGCCCTGCCTCTCCACGCCTGCCGAGCCCTCCCTGTCTTGAGGGAAGCAGGATGTGAGCAAGCATTCGATACAGACTGCTCATTGTCCCCCCGAGGCGTGGGCCAGCCATGCCCTCTCTGTCGGGACTTCTTCAGGGAGATGACACAGGCAGGAAGGGTTCTGGAAGAAATCTGAGCCTCTCAGGTTAGGATGCAAACACTGGCTTCCTCCGCCAAGGGGCCCAGGAAGACTTAAGTCTCACCTTCTTTTGTCTCAGAAAGGAAACCACAGCAGGGATCTGTCACCCAACCCCTGGGTCATGCCTGAGCAAGGGCAGGTGTGTACCAGGATGGAGGGCTGAGAGCTGCTTAGTAAGTGTACTTGTTAGGCGCTTAGTTGTGCCCGACTCACTGCAACCCCATGGACTACGACCCACCAGGCTCCTCTGTCCTGAGATTTTCCAGGCAGAGACACGTGAGTGGGTCGCCATTTCCTTCTCCAGGGGAATCTTCCCAACCCAGGGATGGAACCCAGGTCTCCTGCATTGCAGGTGGATTGTTTACTGACTGAGCTACAAGGGATTGGCTGGCGTGTCTCTTACGGTGCCCCCCCAACCCTCACCGTCTCCCCAAATCCAGCCCATGGTAGAAAAGTGAGGACCTAGATAGTTAAAACATTGAAGATGAGTTTGTAGTTGATACGCAGCAGTATGTGGTTTCGCCTTCAAAAGCAGAGGAGAAAGCAAGCCCTTCTCTGCTGCTGTTCCTTGTCCAAGGCTGGGTCCTGCCGCCACGTGGCCGAGCGTCCAGGGCCCCTTCCTAGGAAGCGGGCTGCAGGCAGGGAGGACCAACCGGAGCAGAGCCGGTGAGGAACGGCGGGTCAGCTGCCTGGAGATGCTGACGTGCGCTGGGGGAGAGGGGATGGTCTCCTGGGCCCGAGCCCTTTGCCACAAAGTGTAGCGTCAAGTCACCTTGCAGGGAAGGCCTGCTGCTGCACGATCGCTGGGGGTGGGTGGCGGAAACGGAGAACTCGGGGCTTGTGCCTTCCTCCTGGGAGCTGCAGGCGGGCGTCTGTGCTCACGCGGGAGCGTCGTTCAGAGCCGCAGGCGCGCCCACACGGTCCCGGCGGGACGGGTTCCACGGGGCGCGGAGGGACGGTCCCTCGTGGAGGAGGTCCTGCACGGAGACTGCACCGTGCACTGTGGCAGGTGCTCCATCAGGGCGCCAAGTCTCGGTAGTGGTCAGGTCCAGGGGAACGTACCAGTGAATGAAGAAGACGCTTGAACCCTAACGCAGACATTTCCCCAGCTCCGTGGTGGGTCAGCGGTTAAGAGTCCGCCTGCACTGTGGAGACGAACGTTCGATCCCTGGGTCTGGAAGGTCCTCTGGAGGAGGAAATGGCAACCCACTGCAGTGGTCTTTTTTCTTCCCCTAGATAACTTACTTTTGTCTGTGCCGGCTCTTCCTCAGGGTGTAGGCTGTTCTCTGGTTGCGGAGAGCGGGGCCTACTGTGCAGATGCGGCGTGTGGGCTGTCTGCCGGAGCACAGGCTCTAAAACACGCAGGCTTCAGTAGTTACAGCTCCCGGGCTCTGCAGCCCGCTCTGCGTCAGGGCTGTAGCGGCTCCCCGGTAGCTGGGAATCTTCCCCGATCGGGGCTCGAACCCATGTGCCCTGCATTGGCAGGCGGATTCTTTCACCACTGAGCCACCAGGGAGGCCCCCACTCCAGGATTCTTGCCTGGAGAGTCCCGCGCACAGAGGGGCCTGGCGGGCCGCGGTCCACGGGAGCGCGGCATTGGACGCAGCGGCGCACAGACAGGCTTCCTTTCCCTCCCACCCTGTAAGGTTCCAGAGCAGCAGAGGGCAGGCCGCCAGGGCACCGTGTGGCCCTCCGATCCCACCAGCGCGCCCTGCGCATCCGCAGGCTGCCCCCAACCGCCGCAGAGCTGTCTGCCCGGAAGGGACTCTGCGCGCGGTGAACGCGTCCCGCAACGCCGCCGTGTCTCCCCCCGCTTCGTCTCCGCAGATACCGAGCGGCTCTACTCGGCCGCCTTTCAGGACATCTGCGGGCGCTACGGGAAGAAGTACAGTTGGGACGTGAAGTCGCTGGTGATGGGCAAGAAGGCGCTGGAGGCGGCCCAGCTGATCAGAGACACGCTGCAACTCCCCATGTCCGCGGAGGAGCTGGTGGAGATGAGCCAGGCCAGGCTGAAGGAGGTCTTCCCCACGGCTGCGCTCTTGCCAGGTGAGGTCCCCTGAGCCCGCCCACGACTCTGAGGCGCCACTGTGGGCCTGCCGCCGGCCACGCTAGCGTTCTCCTCTGTCCTGATAATGTCTCGGAAGATCTCCCTAGTAAGGCTCCAGGGACTCATTAGAGACTTTGGAGGATGCTGGCACCGGCTGTGGGCCTTCCCGGGTGGCCCAGTGGAAGAGAACCCGCCGCCAGTGCAGTGGACTTAGGTTCGATCCCAGGGCCGGGAAGATCCCCTGGAGGAGGCTTGGCCACCCACTCCAGTGTTCTTGCCTGGAAAATTCCACGGACAGAGGAGCCTGGCGGGCTGCAGTTCAGGGGGTCACAGAAGAGTTCGATGTGACTCAGTGACAAAACTATAACAGCATCATGTGCTTGTCATTTTAAAGCTTTCTTAATATACATTCTTTTCTCACATTCCTGAGGTCTGAAAACATTTGCATTTTGTTTGTCTCAGTGTGACCTAGAGATCACATTCCTGAGAGAACTGCTTCCGAGTTTCAGATAGGTGGCTTTTGCTTTTCACAATCAGATAGCGAATTCATGTTTCAGCAGCTGTGCAAACTTGAACATGTTGATGATAGGCAAGCAGCTAAATCTCCCTAAAGAAGTTGAAAAAAAAAAACTTATTTTATGAGTTAAAGGTGTAATTCATTTCTAACATGTCTGTTTGTGTGGCCTTTACTTGTTTTCATTTGAGAGGAAAGATGACTTTTTTCCCCTGGGGCTTGTTAGCTGAAGATGGAACAACAGAACTGCCAGCTATTTCTTACTGTAAGTGAGAAGGTCAAGAATGTTCTAGGTTACAGGGACAAAAATGTCTTAAAAATGGAGTGTTATTTTAAGATTCTTCTAGGAAGAAAGGTGAATTACTCAGTCTTTGGAATCCCTGGTGCTCAGGGAGAAAAAAGTTTATAGTCACAGCAGTAATTTTGGATTCAAAATGGTGTTAACATGAGTCATAGTCGTTTTTGAAACATGTGTGATGATCTACGTTTATACATATATCCAGAGCGGCAGACTGAATATCCCCTGGAATGAGTGAATTTCCTGGAAAGGGCCCTGCCATTACGGCTGCGTGCTGTTATAAAGAAACCATGTGGGCTGTTCTTGGATTACACACACACACACACACACACACACACACACACACACATCCCGGTACGTCAGACATACATACACATGAATGTCACACACACGCTACATGCACGCAAGTACTCATCACACACAAACATGTCACACGTATGTCACACACATACACACGTATGTCATAGAGATACACGTGTACACACACACGTACCTCAGCATGTGAGCACACGCACCATGATACACACTCCCTTCACCAGCTGCCTTTCTGGGCTGTTTGCACACATTGGAATGCTAACAAGCGTTAATGATGGAAGCATAGCTATTAATCAATGTCACAAGAAGCACTTAGCGAAAAGTTTACCATCTTACCCGTTGGTAAGTATGCCCATTGAGCGTTCAGGATGTTCAGATGGTTGTGTAACCAGCAAGGCATCCATCCCTCTAGACCTTGTACCTTGCGGAGTTGGAACTCTGTCCCCAGTAAAACCCAGCTTCCATCCCTTCCTCTGTCTCTCTCTCTCCGGCTCCGGGGACCTCCCCTTCTGCTTTCTGTCTCTGTGAATTTGAACTACTCTTGGTATCTCACATGGCACTAGTGTTAAACAGTCCCACCTACCAGTGCAGGAGACGCGGGTTCAGTCGGTGGGTCAGGAAGATCCCCTGGAGAAGGGAACAGCAAACCCACTCCAGGATTCTTGCCTGGGGAACCCCATGCACAGAGGAGCCTGGCGGGCTACAGCCCATGGGGTCACAAAGAGTGAGACCTCACTGAGCAAGCACGCACACACAGGTGTCTCACACAGTATTTGTCCTTTTGTGACTGACCTCGAGGTTCATCAGTGCTTTCATTTCACATGTTGTAGCATGTGACAGGATTCTCTGCCTTTGAAGACAGAATCATACTCTGTTGTACGGATGGGCCTCACTTGGCTTATCTCTTCATCCATCAGTGAATACTTGGGTTGCTTCTGCCTCTTCTTCAAGATCTTGCTTTTATTTATTTTTTGGAGGGTGCAGTCCCAGAAGTGCAAATTAAATGATAAGGTACTTTAGTCTTTTGACTATCCCCCGAACTATCTTGTATACTGGCCGTGTCATTTTATTCTCCCTGCAACAGTCCACCAGGGTTCAAGTTTCTCCACATTCTCACCAACTCTGGTTATTTTCTCTCTTTTTGATAGTAACCGTCCTAATGTGTGTGAAGCCATTATGTCTTGGTTTTGAATTTCTTAAATAATTAATGACACAGAGTATTGTTTCTTGCTGTTAGCCATTTGTGTGTCTTTGGAGAAATGTTTATTCAAGTCTTTTGCCCATTTTTTGATAGTTTTTTTTTTTTTTGAGTCCTAGGAATTCTTCATATAATAAATTCTAGATACAAACCACTTATCAGCTACGAGGTTTGCAGGTATTTCCTCCCATTTCAAAGGTTGCTTCTTCACTGTGTTGAGTGCGTCCCTTGATACCCAGAGCTTTTTAAGTTTGATGCACTCCCATTGACTATTCCTCCTCTTGCTTGTGTTTTTAGTGTCATATCCAAGAGTTAAAAAAAAAAACCCTGTGTCATAATGCTTTCTTTCTGTTTTCTTTTAGGAATTGTGTAGTTTTAGCTCTTACCTTTAGGCCTTTAATCCATATTATATTAATTCTCATATATGGTATAAGGGTCCAGCTTTGTTCTTTCCATGAGGATATCCATGTTCCCAAACCCGCTTTCGTGAAGACACTGTCCTTTTCTCTGTTGACTAGTCTTGGGCGCCTTGTTGAAAGGTCACCTGCGCATTATACCTGTGCAGAGTTATTTCTAGGCTCTCTATTTGATTCCATTGGTCTATATGTGTGTCTTTATGTCAGCACCAAACTGTTTTGATTACCTTACCTTTGTAGTGTGTTTTGAAACCTGGAAGTGTGAGATTCTCCAAGTTTGTTCTATTCCAAGATAGTTTATGTCTATTCAGGTTCCACTGAGAGTCCATATAAATGTTGGCATTGATTTCTGTGTTTCAGCAAAAAGTGCCATTGGGATTTTGGTATGGATTCCTCTGAACTATAGACCACTTTGTGTACTGTGGGCACAGTAAAAGTTATCAGATCTTCTGGCCCATGGATATGGGATGTCTTTCCAATTTATGTCTTCTGTCATTTATTCTACCAGTATTTTGTAGTTTCAGCATTACAGGTCTTTCACCTTCTTTTATTTCTCTTTGACACAGTTGTAAGTGGATTTGTTCAAATGTTCTTTTCAGATTTTTCATTGTTAGTGTGTAGAAATGCCGCTGGCTTTTGTATGCTGATTTTTGTCACCTGCAGTTTTGCTGAACTTTATTAATAGCGCTAGTAGTCTTATGTATATGTGTGGGATCTTTAGAGTTTTCTACCTTTAAGACCATTTCACATGCAAACAGATGACTTCACTTCTTTTCTGATGTGGGTGTCTTTTATTTCTTTTCCTTGCCTAGTTGCTCTGGCTAGGACTTACAGAGCTGTCTGAAATAAAAGTGACAAGAGAAAGCATTGTTTTCTTGTTTATGATTGCAGAGAAAGCTTTCAGCCTTTTAACACTGAATATTATGTTAGCTATGGAATTTTCGTATATGGCTGTTATCATGTCGAGGTCGTTTTCTTTTATTCCTAGTTTGAGTGTTTATATCATGAAAGGGTGTTGAGTTTTTTCCAAATGCTTTTTCTGCATTAGCTGAGGCAGTCCTTTGGGTTTTGTTCTTCATTTTTGTTAATACGGGGTGTGGCATTGATTTTTTTTGTATGTTGAACCATCCTTAAGACTCCAGGAATAAATCCCTCTTCTTCACGGTGTAGAAGAATCCTCTTAACGTGCTATTTAAATAAGTTTGCTAGTATTTTGTTGAGTGTGTTTGCCTCAGTTTCTGTTGTTTCTTTGTTTGACTTTGGTGCCAGGGTAATGCTGGCCTGAGAGGATGAGTTTGGGACTGTATCATCCTCTTTTAATTGTGGGGAAGAGTTTGAATACTATTTTTGCTAATTCTTTACAGTCTGGTGGAGTTCTCCAGTGAATCCATTTGGTCCTGATTTCCTTGTCGGACGGCTTCTGATTACTGAATTAATCTCCGTGATACTTAGAGGTTTGAACAGACTTTGTTTTTGCTTTGATCTCGATAGCTTGTATATTTCTAGCAATTTATCTGTTTCTTCCAGGCTATTCACTGTGTTTGCTTACAGGTTTTCACATTATTGTCTTTGAATCCCTTTTATTTTTGTGCCATTGGTTTTAATGTATTCGCTTTCATTTCTAGTTGTATTTATGAGCCTGGTTTTGTGGGTTTTTTTTTTTCTTCGTTAATCCAGCTAAGTCTATATCATTCATATTTGACATGGAGTCTCTTTCATTGTTTAACATACAAAGCACCCTTGATGGTTTAGGCACACAAATATCCTCTTTCTCCTTTTTCCACCCAAGCCTTTCAAGTGGTTTTCCTTCCAGAATTTTGGTGTTTTTCTCTAAGATATACTCGAGACATGGTGGTAGTGGTTTAAGTGCTAAGTTTTATCTGACTCTTGGAGAACCCCATGGCTTATAACCCACGGCTTATAACCGGGCTCCTCTGTCAATGGGCCTTCCCAGGCAAGAACCCTGGAGTGGGTTGCCATTTCCTTCTCCAGGGGATCTTCCCAACTCAGGGATCCAATCCATGTCTCCTGCTTGGCAGGCAGATTCTTTCCTGCGGAGCCACCAGGGAAGCCCATACTTGAGATATATTCTACTACAATTCCAAGAAAATGATGTCTTATGCAGGAATGCCAACAAGTCTATATTATGAAGTCTGCTTGGTGATCCAAATCCGTGCAGTATCCTCATCTTGTCTTTCCCAGTGACCAGGTATCATTTAAATGATACCCAATCCTGGGTAATCACTGAAGAGAACTGAACCCGAAAACCAGCTCCAGCACAGAAATGAGACAAGAACTTGTTCTTCCTAGACAGTTTAGTCCTGCTGAAGTCGCCCGAAAGACTCTTCTTTGTCTCTGCATGTATCACATGCCAGTCACAGATACAGGAAGGACAGAGCTCTAGTTTCTACTCAGAAAGATGTGCTGCACCCTCAAGTTCCCATCTATGCCACCTTCCCCCCCAATCACCTCTTTTACATGAGCCAAAACTGAGTTCCACCACAGAGGTGACCTCCCTACCATGGAGTCCGGGGAGCGGTGAGCATAGCCAGAAAAAGTGCCCACTGCCCTCTCTGCAGATCCAGGTGTTCCTCTTGTCCCCTGCCACTTTGATTTCGTCACGCAGCGGAGGATGATAGAGTTGGGGCCCTTGACTTCCGTTTCTTTTCCTTCTGCAGGTGTTTTCTGGTGGGGCATTTTCGGCTGGGGCAGGGCACCTTGAGCCCATGAGAGAAAGGAGCCTGTCTGTAGAGAGGGTGTTATTGTGAATTCTGTATCCTTCATTTTTGAGGATGAAATGGCAGCCCACTCCAGCATCCTTGCCTGGAGAATGCCCACAGAGAGGCGAGCTGCAGTCCATGGGGTCGCAGAGAGTCAGACACGTCCTTCATTCTGACGCCGCAGCTCTGCCTTCAGGTGAGCGCTGTGGCCCAGCAGGTCCTTGGTGTGGAAGGGAGGGCAGGTTGCTGGGGGAACAGGCCCCACCATAGTGACGCGGCAGGTCTGCCTGGCCCGTCACCAGCATGACCGGCCCCTGATTGTAAGGTAGGCGTGGCTCTGCCTGGGTCCTGCCTCACGGAGGGTCGGTTGGGCTGGCCCCTGCGGCTTGAAGGCCAGGCACGGGTGACTTGATTACCTTCTCATGAGCTGTAGACACCTCTCTTTAAAACGGGCTGTGGATGTTCTAGGAGGGAAGTACATTTTTTTTAACTTTTTATTTTATATCGAGGTATAGCAGATTAACAATGTTATGACAGTTTCAGGGGACAGTGAAGGCACTCAGCCATACATGTACATGTGTCCATTCTCCTTCAAACTCCCCCCCCCATCCAGGCTGCCACGTAACATTGAGTAGACTTCCCTGTGCTGGACAGCAGGTCCTTGCTGGTTCTCCATGCTAAATACAGCCGTGTGTCCACGTCCATCCCAAGCTCCCTGACTATGCCTTCCTGCCATCAGGACAGAAGTACTTTTGTTCAGTATGTCCTGTAAGCATTTACCACGTCCCTTAGTGATGAAACATAGAATGTAAGTCAGCCAAGGGTCTAATTATTTTCTGAGAATAGACATCTTCTTAACAGTGGCAAAAGTTTTTGACAAGAAGAAATACTGAAATGTATGTGGTTTTACATAGGAAACATGTTGACATGGAATGTAAGGAAACCGTCAGAACAGTGTTCCCCATGAAGGCTGCTGGTAACCTTCGGTGTATTTTCTTTTTAATTATTGTTTTTTAATTTTAAAAATTACCTCTTTGGTTTTGGCTACACAAGATCTTTGTTGTTGTGTGTGGGCTTTGTCTGGCAGGGGCGAGCAGAGGCTACTGATTCTGATGCGTGAGATTCTTACTGCGGTGGCTTCTCTTGTTGAAAAGCATGAGCTCTAGGCCTTAGTTGTCCCACAGCCTGTGGGGTCTTTCTTCCCAGCCAGGGCTAAAACCTCTGACCCCTGCATTGGCAGGTGGGTTCATAACCCCTGGAGCACCAGGAAAGTCCACCTCCACCGTCTTGTGGAGCAGATTGCTTCCGTCACGGGTTCTTGGAGATGCATGATGGGAATATGTCTGGGTATCATTTAAGCAGGAGAAAGCTGGTTTGGAAAGCCAGTAAGTGAAGTCGGTGGTCTTTAATGGTGTGAACTGCCCAGAAGGTCTCCTGTTGCCGTGACTCTCTGCTCTTCCTGCTCTTTTTCCCTGGGGGTGGGGGTGGGGGGAATTTCCCACGGAAAAGCCCGGGACGTGACTCCGGGGCCTCTGGAGGGGACTGGGACAAGGCCCCGCCCAGGAGTGCTGGCCCGTGTGCACTGCCCCGTGGCTCGGGGAGCACGGGTCCACCTCCATCGTGGAGTGTCTCCTGGGTGTTGCCCGTGGGGACAGGTCCCAGGTGGAGACAAGTCTGACCTGGGCAGGTCCCTGCTGGGGCTCGGAAGTCACGCACGCCAGGACAGGCTCGGAAGTCACGCACGCTCCTCTCCGGGAGCGCCCTAAAGACTACAACACAGCCGCCCAGCGGGCAGCACTTTCCCTGGGAGCCGCCCTGGGCCCAGTCCACCCAAGCCCCTTTCTCCTTGGCCAGGCGCCCTAGCCTCATGTCTGTTTCCACCTCTCTGCTTTTCGCTTTTCTGTTTGGTTCTTCATTTGTCTTGCGCCTTTAGTCCCCCATGGCCATCAGCCGGCGTGATCATCTCCCGCCAGCGCACTTTGTGAATACGCCTTCCACCATCCTGGCAAGAAGGCACTCACTTTCTCAGCGTCGCTCTGTAACTTCCCCCTTCCTTTACTTAATCGTTACCTGTACCTGCTGCTGAGTGGGTGCTCAGGGAGACACAAAAGAAAGGTCTCCTCTTCCACGCAGTCCATAATCAAGGTAGGACACACGCATCTCAGTTCAGTCACTCAGTCGTGTCTGACTCTTTGTGACCGGGTGGGCTGCAGTACGCCAGGCCTCCCTGTCCATCACCATCTCCCGGAGCTTGCTCAAACTCATGTCCATTGAGTCATAGAGTCGACTAAAATGTCTTCATCTTTTTTTCTTATATATGAATAAATTCCAGTTCTTATCAGGTCAGTTCAGTCCTTCAGTCATGTCTGACTCTTTGTTAAACCACGCACCATATAGTCCATGGGATTCTCCAGGCCAGAATATTGGAGTGGGTAGCCGTTCCCGTCTCCAGGGAATCTTCCCCACCCAGGGATTGAACCCAGGTCTCCCGAATTGCAGGCAGATTCTTTACCAGCTGAGACACCAGGGAAGCCCCATTACTTATTGTTTAACAGGGATTCCCAGGTGGTGCTAGTGGTACAGAACCTTCCTGCCAGCGTTAATCCCTGGGTGGGGAAGATCCCCTGGAGAAGGAAATGGTAGCCCACTCCAGTATTCTTGCCTGGAGCATCCCATGGACAGAGGAGCCTGGTGGGCTACAGTCCCTGGGGTTGCAAAGAGTCACATACTACTGAATTGGCTTAGCACGCACATACTGTTTAGCCATTCAGGGTGCCTCCCTCCAGACCATTTCTTAGGAAACCTCTGTGATTCATGTACACACACACACACATCCCTTAAAGGAATTAAAGAAAAATAAGTTTCACCAACATCCAAAGCAAGTAAACACTTGATGCACAGAATGAAAATCCTGAAATATTTAAATTACATTGCTTGGCCGTTTTTATAGGAAGAGACAGGTATTAAGGCAGTGAGAGCTTTTTTCTCTTGGCTTGTATGTGAGGTGAGTCTCTCTCCTTTATGAGCCCGAGGAGCGTCAGAGAGTAGCTGAGAGCCAAGTCCTCCACGTGTTCTCACGTGTGCCTGCGTGTCAGCCTCGGGTCCTCTTAGCACTTGCACTTTACAGGTGATGCTCTACCACCCTGCGAGGTTTGAGTAACACGCCCAGAGACGCGCACACCTGCCCTCTGACTGATAGGGGCTCCAGTGTGCAGAGCCGCCCTGTTTCCAGGGCAGGATTTGGAGAACAGGCCCGTCAAAGGCAATGACCCCTCACAGGAAGAGTCCCCTTCCAGGCTGTGCCACGCCACAGAGCCTGAAATTTCCACCCACCCCACTCTTTTTTTATTTTTTTTACCTTTTTGTTCCCATTTATTTTTATTAGTTGGAGGCTAATTAATTTACAGTGTTATAGTGGTTTCTTCCATACATCGACATGAATCAGCCATGGATTTACGTGTGTTCCCCATCCCGATCCCCCCTCCCACCTCCCTCTCCACCCCGATCCCTCTGGGTCTCCCCACTGTACCAGGCCCGAGCACTTGTCTCATGCATTGAGCCTGGGCTGGTGATCTGTTTCACCATATATAATATACATGTTTCGATGCTGTTCTCTCGAAACATCCCACCCTTGCCTTCTCCCACAGAGTCCAAAAGTCTGTTCTGTCCATCTGTGTCTCTTTTTCTGTTTTGCATATAGGGTTATGGTTACCATCTTTCTAAATTCCATATATATGCGTTAGTATACTGTATTGGTCTTTATCTTTCTGGCTTACTTCACTCTGTATAATGGGCTCCAGTTTCATCCATCTCATTACAACTGATTCAAATAAATTCTTTTTAATGGCTGAGTAATATTCCATGGTGTATATGTACCACAGCTTCCTTATCCATTCATCTGCTGGGGGGCATCTAGATTGCTTCCATGTCCTGGCTATTGTAAACAGTGCTGCGATGAACATTGGGGTGCACGTGTCTCTTTCAGATCTGGTTTCCTCGGTGTGTATGCCCAGGAGTGGGATTGCTGGGTCATATGGCAGTTCTATTTCCAGTTTTTTAAGAAATCTCCAAGCTGTTCTCCATAGCGGCTGTACTAGTTTGCATTCCCACCAACAGTGTAAGAGGGTTCCCTTTTCTCCACACCCTCTCCAGCATTTATTGCTTGTAGACTTTTGGATAGCAGCCACCCTGACTGGGGTGTAATGGTACCTCATTGTGGTTTTGAGTTGCATTTCTCTGATAATGAGTGGTGTTGAGCATCCTTTCGTGTGTTTGTTAGCCATCTGTATGTCTTCCTTGGAGAAGTGTCTGTTTAGTTCTTTGGCCCATTTTTTGATTGGGTCATTTATTTTTCTGGAGTTGAGATGGAGGAGTTGCTTGTATATTTTTGAGATTAATCCTTTGTCTGTTGCTTCGTTTACTATTATTTTCTCCCAATCTGAGGGCTGGCTTTTCACCTTGTTATAGTTTCCTTTGTTGTGCAAAAGCTTTTAAGTTTCATTAGGTCCCATTTGTTTACTTTTGCTTTTATTTCCAATATTCTGGGATGTGGGTCATAGAGGATCCTGCTGTGATTTATGTTGGAGAGTGTTTTGCCTATGTTCCCCTCTAGGAGTTTTATAGTTTCTGGTCTTACATTTAGATCTTTAATCCATTTTGATTTTATTTTTTGTGTATGGTGTTAGAAAGTGTTCTAGTGTTAGAAAGTGTTCTAGTTTCATTCTCTTACAAGTGGTTGACCAGTTTTCCCAACACCACTTGTTAAAGAGGCTGTCTTTTTTCCATTGTATATCCTTGCCTCCTTTGTCGAAGATAAGGTGACCATAGGTTCGTGGATTTATCTCTGGGCTTTCTATTCTGTTCCATTGATCTATATTTCTGTCTTTGTGCCAGTACCATACTGTCTTGATGACTGTGGCTTTGTAGTAGAGTCTGAAGTCAGGCAGGTTGATTCCTCCAGTTCCATTCTCCTATCTCAAGATTACTTTAGCTACTTGAGGTTTTTTGTATTTCCATACAAATTGTGAAATTATTTGTTCTAGTTCTGTGAAGAATACTATTGGTAGCTTGATAGGGATTGCATTGAATCTATAGATTGCTTTGGATAGAATAGCCATTTTGACAATATTGATTCTTCCAATCCATGAACACGGTATGTTCCTCCATCTGTTTGTGTCCTCTTTGATTTCTTTCATCAGTGTTTTATAGATTTCTATATACAAGTCTTTTGTTTCTTTAGGTAGATATATTCCTAAGTATTTTATTCTTTTTGTTGCAATGGTGAATGGTATTGTTTCCTTAATTTCTCTTTCTGTTTTCTCATTGTTAGTGTATAAGAATGCAAGAGATTTCTGTGTGTTAATTTTATATCCTGCAACTTTACTATATTCGTTGATTAGCTCTAGTAATTTTCTGGTAGAGTCTTTAGGGTTTTCTGTGTAGAGGATCATGTCATCTGCAAACAGGGAGAGTTTCACTTCTTCTTTTCCTATCTGGATTCCTTTTACTTCTTTTTCTGCTCTGATTGCTGTGGCCAACACTTCCAAAACTATGTTCAATAGAAGTGGTGAGAGCGGGCACCCTTGTCTTGTTCCTGATTTTAGGGGAAATGCTTTCAATTTTTTACCATTGAGGGTAATGCTTGCTGTGGGTTTGTCATATATAGCTTTTGTTATGTTGAGGTATGTTCCTTCTATTCCCGCTTTCTGGAGAGTTTTAATCATAAATGGATGTTGAATTTTGTCAAAGGCTTTTTCTGCATCTATTGAGATAATCATATGGTTTTTATCTTTCAATTTGTTAATGTGATGTATCACATTGATTGATTTGTGGATATTAAAGAATCCTTGCATTCCTGGGATAAAGCCCACTTGGTCATGATGTATGACTTTTTAAATATGTTGTTGGATTCTGTTTGCTAGAATTTTGTTAAGGATTTTTGCATCTATGTTCATCAGTGATATTGGCCTGTAGTTTTCTTTCTTTGTGGCAACTTTGTCTGGTTTTGGAGTTAGGGTGATGGTGGCCTCATAGAATGAGTTTGGAAGTTTACCTTCTTCTGCAATTTTCTGGGAGAGTCTGAATAAGATAGGTGTTAGCTCTTCTCTAAATTTTTGGTAGAATTCAGCTGTGAAGCCATCTGGTCCTGGGCTTTTGTTTGCTGGAAGATTTCTGATTACAGTTTTGATTTCCTTGCTTGTGATGGATCTGTTAAGATCTTCTATTTCTTCCTGGTTTAGTTTTAGAAAGTTAGACTTTTCTAAGAATTTGTCCATTTCTTCCAGGTTCTCCATTTTATTGGCATAGAGCTGCTGGTCGTAGTCTCTTAAGATCCTTTGTATTTCAGTGTTGTCTGTTGTGATCTCTCCATTTTCATTTCTAATTTTGTTAATTTGGTTCTTCTCCCTTTGTTTTTTAATGAGTCTTGCTAATGGTTTGTCAATTTTGTTTATTTTTTTAAAAAACCAGCTTTTAGCTCTGTTGATTTTTGCTATGGTCTCTTTAGTTTCTTTTGCATTTACTTCTGCCCTAATTTTTAAGATTTCTTTCCTTCTACTAACCCTGGGGTTCTTCATTTCTTCCTTCTCTAGTTGCTTTAGGTGTAGAATTAGGTTATTTATTTGACTTTTTTCTTGTTTCTTGAGGTAGGCCTGTAATGCTATGAATCTTCCCCTTAGCACTGCTTTTACAGTGTCCCATAGGTTTTGGGTTGTTGTGTTTTCATTTCCATTCATTTCTATGCATATTTTGATTTCTTTTTTGATTTCTTCTATGATTTGTTGGCTATTCAGAAGCGTGTTGTTTAGCCTCCATATGTTTGAATTTTTAATAATTTTTTTCCTGTAATTGAGATCTAATCTTACTGCACTGTGGTCAGAGAAGATGACTGGAATGATTTCAGTTTTTTTTTTTAATTTTCCAAGACTAGATTTATGGCCCAGGATGTGATCTATTCTGGAGAAGGTTCCATGTGCACCTGAGAAAAACGTGAAGTTGATTGTTTTGGGGTGAAATGTCCTATAGATATCAATTAGGTTTAGCTGGTCCATTGTGTCATTTAAAGTTTGTGTTTCCTTGTTAATTTTCTGTTTAGTTGATCTATCCATAGTTGTGAGTGGGGTATTAAAGTCTCCCACTATTATTGTGTTATTATTAATTTCCTCTTTCATCCTCGTTAGTGTTTGCCTTACATATTGCGGTGCTCCTATGTTGGGTGCATATATATTTATAATTGTTATATCTTCTCTTGGATTGATCCTTTGATCATTATGTAGTGTCCTTCTTTGTCTCTTTTCACAGCCTTTATTTGAAAGTCTATTTTATCTGATATCAGTATTGCGACTCCTGCTTTCTTTTGGTCTCCGTTTGCGTGAAATATTTTTTCCCAGCCCTTGACTTTTAGTCTGTATGTGTCTCTTGTTTTGAGGTGGGTCTCTTGTAGACAGCATATATAGGGGTCTTGTTTTTGTATCCATTCTTCCAGTCTTTGTCTTTTGGTTGGGGCATTCAACCCATTTACATTTAAGGTAATTATTGATAGGTATGGTCCCATTACCATTTACTTTGTTGTTTTGGGTTCACGTTTATACAGCCTTTCTGTGTTTCCTGTCTAGAGAAGATACTTTAGCATTTGTTGAAGAGCTGGTTTGGTGGTGCTGAATTCTCTTAGCTTTTGTCTGTTAAGCTTCTGAATTCTCCTTCATATCTGAATGAGATCCTTGCTGGGTACAGTAATCTAGGTTGTAGGTTATTCTCTTTCATTACTCTAAGTATGTCCTGCCATTCCCTTCTGGCCTGGAGGGTTTCTATTGATAGATCAGCTGTTATCCTTATGGGATTCCCTTTGTGTGTTATTTGTTGTTTCTCCCTTGCTGCTTTTAATATTTGTTCTTTGTGTTTGATCCTTGTTAATTTGATTAATATGTGGCTTCGTGTGTTTCGCTTTGGGTTTATCCTGTTTGGGACCCTCTGGGTTTCTTGGGCTTGGGTGGCTATTGCCTTCCCCATTTTAGGGAAGTTTTCAGCTATTATCTCCTCGAGTATTTTCTCATGGCCCTTCTTTTTGTCTTCTTATTCTGGGACTCCTATGATTCGAATGTTGGGGCATTTCACATTGTCCCAGAGGTCCCTGAGGTTGTCCTCATTTCTTTTGATTCTTTTTTCTTCTCTGCTTCATTTATTTCCACCATTTTATCTTCTACCTCACTTATCCTATCTTCTGTCTCCGTTATCCTACTGTTGGTTCCCTCCAGAATGTTTTTTATCTCATTTATTGCATTATTCATTTTTAATTGACTCTTCTTTTATTTCTTCTAGGTTCTTATTAAAAATTTCTTGCATCTTCTCAATCTCAATCTTTGTCTCCAGGCTATTTATCTGTAACTCCATTTTGTTTTCAGGATTTTTGGATCATTTTTATTATCATTATTCTAAATTCTTTTTCAGGTAGATTCCCCATCTCCTCCTCTTTTGTTTGACTTGGTGGGCATTTTTCATGTTCCTTTACCTGCTGGGTATTTCTTTGCCTTTTCATCTTGTTTAGATTGCTGTGTCTGGAGTGGCCTTTCTGTAGTCTAGTGGCCTGTGGTTCCTTTTTATTGTGGAGGTTTCTCCCAGTGGGTGGGGTTGGATGATTGGCTTGTCAAGGTTTCCTGGTTAGGGAAGCTTGGGTAGGTGTTCTGGTGGGTGGAGCTGGATTTCTTCTCTCTGGAGTGCAATGGAGTGCCCAGTAGTGAGTTTTGAGATGGGTCTGTGGGTTTGGTGTGACTTTGGGCAGCCTGTATGTTGACGCTCAGGGGTGTGTTCCTGCGTTGTTGGAGAATTTGCGTAGCCTGTCTTGCTCTGGAACTTATTGGCTGTTGGGTGGTGGTTGGTTTAAGTGTAGGTATGGAGGCTTTTGGATGGTCTCTTATTACTTAACGTTCCCTGTAGTCAGGAGTTTTCTGGTTTTCTCAGGCTTTGGGCTTAAGTCTCCTGCCTCTGGATTTCAGTGTTATTCTTCCAGTAGCCTCAAGACTTCTGCAACTATACAGCACTCATAATAGAACTTTTAGGTTAATGGTGAAAAGATTCTCCCCTGTTAGGGACACCCGGAGAGGTTCACAGAGTCGCATGAAGAAGAGGAGAGGGAGGAGGGAGATAGAGGTGAGCAGGAGGAGAAAAAGGGGGACTCAAGAGGAGAGAGACAGATCTACGCAGTTGTCTGTTCCCAAAGTGTTGTCCGCAGCCCAGACACCCGCAAAGATTCACAGAATTGGATTGGGAAGAGAAGGGGAAAGGAGGAAATAGAGGTGTTCTGAAGTAGAAAACGGAGAGTCAAAAGTGGGAGAGAGTAATCAACACACTCCTGAATAAAAATGGGAACTGAATATTGGATTCTTAAGTGTCCAAAATTTATATCACATACTGAAAAACAGAGATTAAAAATCTAGAGTAGAGGTTAGACTCTTAAAAATGCAATATTAAAAACAAAAACAAAAACACAAAAAATTTAAGAAATATGTATGAAGTTTGGTTTAAAAATAGGGCTTCTTCTTTTTTTTTTTGCAAGGTTATAGTGAAATTAAAATGAAAGTTAAGGAGTAGTAGAGGACTTTAAAAGTAAATAAGAGAAAAAAAATAAAAAAAAATTTTAATTAAAAACATAGTAAAAATATATGAAAATGAAAGTTAAGGAGTAATAGAGGAGTAATAGGGAATTTTAAAAGAAAATAAAAGAAATAATAAAAATTAATAAATTTTTTTAATTAAACAAACAAAAAAAGTTAAAATATATGTAGGAATTTCTCTGGAGTTGTTGCAGTCAGTGTGGGTTCGCTTCAGTTTCAGATAGATCCTCGTTCCAGCTACACTTCTCGCTATCTACAGGCCCCTTCCGGTGTAGTCGGTGTCACCTACAGGGATTTTAATCTGTTGCACGGGTCCCTTCTGAAGCGCTTCCCTTTGTGTATTTGGCCTCTGTTTGCAGGTCTCTTCAGTGTCCAATTTCTGCCCTGACACAGGCGGGCGGAGGTGGTCTCGTGTTCAGGTTCGCTGGTTCAGTCCTGCTGCGGGGAGGGAGGGGCGCCGCAGACACATGTCCCTGGTGAGTGTGGGGAGCTCTCACCGAGTTCCGGCCACACTGGGGTTGCCCCCGCCCACGGGTGTGTGCTGTGGGGGTGGAGGGGGAAGGGGCGCTGCAGACAGATAGCGCTCTGTGTGGGTAGCTCTCACTGTGTTCCAGCCACACTGGGGTTGCCCCTGCTCACGGGTGTGTGCTCTCCCCGTCTTTACTGCTCAGGCTCCCGGCTGCTCTATATGGAGCAGGCCCTGAGTTGCGTGAGTTTTCGGGTACTCCACAAAAGTGTGGACTCGGTTGCGCCTGGGTTTTGTGCCTTCCCCTGCTGGAGCAGCTCAGGCAGCCAGGAGCTTGACGGGCGCACTGTTCCCGGGGACGGTGAGCCTTATCCCCTCCGTGGGCCCAGCCTCAGTTTCCGTGTGGGACAGTCGGGTGCGTGCGCCTTGTGTCTGGTGTCTAGCAACCCTCCTGGCAGATGTCAACCATCCAGAATCTCAGGAAGTCTTTGGTTAGAAACTGGGAGCCTGTTTGCAGTTTGGTAGGGGATGCCATCTCTGGGGCCGAGCCTGCCCCATTTTCCCTCCCCCCTGCCTCCTGCCTCTGGCGGGGGATGGGCCAGTCTGCTGCCGGCTAGTTCTTCTCTGGGATTGCTCAGTTCTTCCTTTGTTCTGCGAAAAGGCCCGCCTTTGTTCTGCAAACCCGCCCGCAGCCTGTTCAGGCTGGTTAATTTTCTCTCTCGCTATTCCACTGTTTTAAGTTGCTGTCTCAAGTTAGCTCCCTCCGGTTGCCCTCGGGCACTCAGGCCGGGTCCTTGCCCTAAGCAGTGCTGCCCTCTCCTCTCCGTTCTGCCCCCACCTGCTGGTGGCGGAGGCGGGCGTCTGGGGTCCTTTTCTGCTGCCAGTTGCTTTTAGGCATGTAATCTGTGGGTTTAATTTATTTTTCCTCCCAGTTAGGTTGCCCTCCAATATTCTAAAACTTCCCCTAGACCCGCCAGTGAGAGGGTTTGCTGGTGTTTGGAAACTTCCTCTATAACAACTCCCTTCCCAGGACGGGTCTCCGTCCCTAGCTCTGTTGTCTGTCTTTTCATCTTTTATATTTTGTCCTACCTCCTTTTGAAGATGATGGACTGCTTTTCTGGGCACCTGACATCTTCTGCTAGCGGTCAGAAGTTGTTTTGTGAAGTTTGCTCAGCATTCAAATGTGTTTCAGTGAATTTGTGGGGGAGAAAGTGGTCTCCCCGTCCTATTCCTCCACCACCTTAGCTCCTCCTCCACCTGCCCCACTCTTGAGGGTGAATTTCCTAGTGGCTCAGATGATAAATGATCCTGCCTGCAATGCGGGAACCCTGGGTGACAAAGATCCACCCTTGAGGTTGTGCCAATGGGGAGGAACCCCCCCCCCCACTGCCACTGCAGGAGATGAGAGACCCGGGTTCAATCCCTGGGTCGGGAAGATCCCCTGAAGCAGGGAATGACTACCCGCTGCAGTATTCTTGCCTGGAGAATCCCAGGGACAGAGGAGCCTGGTGGGCTGCAGTCCATGGAGTCACAAAAAGACAGACACCACAGCTGAAAGAAGAGTGGCCCTCAGAGTGAGTCAGCAGGAGGTTATCCCCTTTATCTGCCCTGGAATGTGAGCTCGAGCTCATGGCCTGTGGTCATACCATTCCCAAGTGGCTGATTGGAAATCCGTAATGAGGTTAAAATGCAGGCATTGCTCAGCCAGCGTGCCCTTTGAAGGGGCAGAAGTGTCAGTTCGGATGTTGTTTCGGGGGGGCTCCAAAGAACTACAGGACCAGAGTCCTTTCTGTGACAGTACAGAGAGGAGTTCAGAGAGAGCAGAGTGGTAGATAAGACGTGGTTAATTCGAATAAGAGGCCTGTGAGGCTTACAAGCAGGTGGATATGACTTGCCACGCCCCGAGAACTTGGTGGGCCACAGTTTTATCATCGAAAGAAAAGGAGGGAGGAGGAGGAGACCACCTTTTTCCTCATTCTTGAGTAGGTGTCAGGCTTCCATCATCTGCTCCTCCTCCAGGTTGGGCAGGGGAGCTTTCTTGTCTTGCATGGTCAAGCTAGTCCACAAGGCATTGTCTGTTCATGTGTGAAGAGCATGACTAAGTCTCTGAGCTCACTGGGTGGGGCGCAGGCCTCATGCCACCAGCCTTTTATTGTTTGGGGGCAAGTCTCCTGCTTCCATCGAACTCTTTTGCCACTCAGCTCCAATCCTTTGCCTGCCTGATGCAAAGAACTGACCCATTGGAAAACACCCTGATGCTGGGAAAGATTGAAGGCGGGAGGACAAAGGGACGACAGAGGATGAGATGGCTGGATGGCATCACCGACTCGATGGACATGAGTTTGAGTAAACTCCGGGAGTTGGTGACGGACAGGGAGGCCTGGCGTGCTGCGGTCCACGGGGTTGAAAAGAGTCTGACACGACTGAGTGACTGAACTGAGTAAAGCCTGCCTGGTTTTGTGGTTAAGCAGCTCTCCTTTTGTGAGTGATCATTTAACCTGCGGGGTCTCCCATATTTTTTGTACTTGCTCTTCCAGCTCCTGGGGGCTCTAGGAGTCCGTCCCTGGGCTGGTGGCCGCCTGTCTCCACCTTTACCTGGCTTCTCCTCTGTGCCCATTGCCCCTTCTTCTGTTGTGAAGACACCAGTTACTAAGGGCCCCAGTTGCTGTGTGAGGAACGTCTGTGGGTCTCTCCGAGTTCATCTAGTTGAGGCCCTGACCCGCAGTGTTGCTGCATTTGGAGGTGACCCAGTTGAGGGGTGGTGAGCTCATGAGGGTGG
Source organism: Hydropotes inermis (assembly GCA_020226075.1). Taxonomy (NCBI): domain Eukaryota; kingdom Metazoa; phylum Chordata; class Mammalia; order Artiodactyla; family Cervidae; genus Hydropotes; species Hydropotes inermis. Next base: position 129,233,933 of record CM035303.1, read on the forward strand.
CGCCCCAGGAATGGGATTAGCGTCCTTCTGCGAGAGGCCCCTCAGAGCTCACTCACCCCCCCTGGCCCCCCCACATCAGGACACAAGGCAGGTGGCTGTGAGCCAGAGAGGGCCTGCTCAGGAGACCCTGGTGTGTGGCTGCCTTGGTCTCGGTGGCAGGCTGCAGACCTGCGAGAAACAGATTTCCGTGTTCACACAGCAGCCAGGCCGGTGGGGCCGCATGACAAGACCTGGAGCAGGGGAAGGCAGGCATCACTGGGTTCAGCGTGCATGCGTGCGTTGCTCAGGCGCCCTGCTTCCGACCCCCGCGGACCGCACCCCGCCAGGCTCCTCTGTCCATGGGGTTCTCCAGGCAGGAACACTGCAGTGGGTTGCCATTTCCTTCTGCAGGGGAATCTTCCCGACCCAGGGATCCAACCTGAATCTCCTGTGTCTCCCGCCTTGGCAGGCAGATTCTTAACCGCTGAGCCAACTGGGAGGTCCCACTGGATTTAGGGCTGACCCTAAATCCATGCTGATCTCATTCTGAAGGTCCTTCATCACCTCTGCACAGACCCTCATTGTCCCAGGTCAGCTCAATTCAGAAGCGCCAGGGGTGAAGACCTCACCTCTGCACAGACCCTCACTGTCCCAGGTCAGTTCACGTTCAGAAATCTCAGAGGTGAGGACCCCACATCTGCACAGACCCACGTCCCAGGTCAGTTCACGGTCAGAAACCCCAGGGGTGAGGACCTCACCTCCGCACGGACCCGCATTGTCCCAGGTCAGCTCAATTCAGAAGCCCCAGGGGTGAGGACCTCACCTCTGCTCAGACCCTCATTGTCCCAGGTCAGTTCACGTTCAGAAACAGCAGGGGTGAGGACCTCACCTCTGCTCAGAGCCACGTCCCAGGTCAGTTCACAGTCAGAAGCATCAGGAGTGAGGACCTCACCTCTGCACAGACCCTCATTGTCCTGGGTCAGTTCACGGTCAGAAGCCCCAGGGGTGAGGGCCTCACCTCCCTTTCAGGGCTCTCCAGTGGACCAACTGGCCTGCAGGCGTCCCCTGTGACCTCTGCCTCCACGTGACAGCCAGTCACCTCCCAGGCAGTGGCAAGGCTACCGTCCAGGAGAAGTGGTCTCCCACATGTGGGCTGCGAGGAGGAGGGACTGAGCCTCGAGTCCAGCGATGCTCAGGTCAGAGTTCTGGGCCAGGCAGACTGCACGTGGTGAACCCCGTGCCAGGACGGCGTGGTGTCTGCTTTCCCCCCGGGTGGCTCCGTCTGCTGAGCCCTCGCCCCGCCGCCTCCCTGCAGGACTCTGAACTCCGCGGCTGCTCCGCGGGTCCCGGAACGCGTGCCGAGCCCGTGCCTGGGCGGTGTCTCCTCCCCGCCGCGTCCTCTCTGCTCCCAGCCACAACGCGTCTCCCGGTTCAGGTGAAGTGTCACAAAGGACTCCTGAGCTAGTCAGACTCCTAGGGCTGCTGGATACAGGCACCCAGCACCTGAGTTCCAGGGCAGCAGCTGAGAGAACCCGTGTCCCCTGTCGACCTCCTCTGCACGCTTCCGTGTTCAGACCCACTTTCCTGGCTCTGGCGTGTGCAGACCCACTTTCTGGGCAGCCTCCGTGTCTCTCCTCAGCAGCCCAACGCCTCTGGGGTGAAGTCAGACAAACATCTCTCAGCATCGCTGACCCTCAGCGTTTCTTCTCCCCTTCCGTGTAGCTCACTCCTGGGAGTGCTCATTCTTTGCAGCAAGAGTCATCTATGTGTGCCCAGGCGTGAAACCCACTTGAGCACCCTGACGCTACCCGCTGCCTGCTGGCTGGGTGTCATGTATGCACCTAACTCAGGAGCTTCTGTGCAGGGAAGTCCCGTCATGTTTCTAGTCTTCTGCATCGCAGAGAGACTGAGAAAACGTCAGCGTACAGTATTTAAAGGACACTAAAGCTTTGGAATGAATTGGGCAGTAGTGTGTTAATTTCAGGAGATTTGCATGACTGATGAATGACCGTAACCTAAATTTGATGGATCGGTGGCGACCAGGGCTGCTACTGTCCCGTGGGGCCTTACCTTGCCGTGTGAGCTTTTATGGGCGGGACCTTTTACAGGCGTTCCTTCATAGCATCACCACCAGGAACCCTAATCGTTGATACATGACAGGACAGAACCGAGCCCCAGAGATGGGGTCGACTTGCCATGGGCTGTGGTCAGCCTCCCTGTCTCCGGGCTCATGTGTGTGTCCATCTCAGACATCTTCATGGAGCTCGTCTGATTTTAAAAGAGTCATTCCCAGACTCCCCTGGGGTTCCAGTGCTTAGGAATCCTCCTTCCAGTACAGGAGCCACGGGTTTGCTCCCTGGTCTGGGAAGTAAGTTCCCATGTGCTGTGGGCCAGCTAAACCAGGGCAATGCAGCTATGGAGGAAGTCTGCACATTGCACCAGAGATCCTGCGTGCCATGACTAAGACCTGATGCAGCCAGAAACAAATGCATCAATAAAAGCAATAAATCTTAAAAAAAAAAAATTTTTAACACTCATCCAAAAATGTTTTCATTCATTCCCCTGTGGATAAAAATGTTGACTCTATATTCCAATGTAGGCTTCCTTGTATGTATTTATTTTGGTATAGTATTGCACCGTTATGTTAGTGCATTAGAAAGTATTCACAGAACTAGAAGTATTTGAAGGATGAGCTAAATGACATCAACTATATTTAAATTTTTATAATCAATAGCATCAGAGAACTCTTCCAGCAAAATATTCTTTTTCAAGTAGGTTTTCGAGGAAAGCGTATATTTAAATATGCTCCAATATTTTTTAGTATGTTGGTTTCCTGTTGGGTCATACAACTTGAACCTTTTGTTTTAGATGCAAATCATGTTGATATTCAGCTTTAATCACCACATCCAGGTCAAGATGATTATTGGATGTACATTTGTTATAGGCATTCTTTCATCCTTTTAATTCACCAGTTCCATGAAGGTTTTTTATGGAAATTTAGCTAATGTAATTGTACATATTGGTCGTTAGTTGTTGCAAGCTAATTAGTGTGGCTTTTTAATGTTTTCAGATAACAGGTTCTAACCCCATAGCAACTCTTCAAGTAGAATTCTTTCATAGTGGTTGTAAATTGGCTTCAGTGTGACGTTAGGTGTTTGTGTGTTCACAAGACATATGGGTCTGTAATTTTTTGTATGCCTTTCTCCAGCTTCGGTATCAGAAAAGTGCTGGTCTTAAAAAAAGTACGAGTTGGGAAGTAAGTGTTCCCTGTGATTTTCTGAGGTTTCCTTAGCATCGTCATTGTTTCATCCTGGGATGTTTGGTAAGTTTGCCAGTGAGGGCGTACAGTGCTAGGTCTGGGACGGTTCTTAGCTACAGATTCAGTCTCTTTCCCATGGATCTAGGGCTAGTTACGTTGTTGCTGTGTTCCTGAGTGAGGTGTCAAAGAACTCTTCCAGAGAACTTCTCTTCCAAAGAAGTTGTCCATTTCCTCTATGTCCATTTCTTCCTTGTCCATTTGAGTTGTCAAATTTATTGGCAGCTCCCTGGCTTTGCTCTGACTGTAGCAGAGCTTTAGTTGCTCAGTTGTGTAGCACCGTTTGAGACCTCGTGGATTCAGCAGGCCATTTCTCTGTCCATGGAATTTCCCGGGCAAGAATACCACAGTGGGTTGCCATTCTCCTCCTCCAGGGGATCTTCCCAACCCAGGGATCAAACCAGCATCTCCTGTGTCTCCTGCATTGCAGGTGGATTCTTTTATTTTTATTTTTTTTAATTTATTATTTTGTATTGAAGGATAAATCCTTTACAATAATATTTTTATTCCTGCCTTACATCAACATGAATCAGTCACGATGTACATGTGTCCCCTCCCTCTTGAACTACCCTCCCACCCCTCACCCCATCACGAACTACCCTCCCACCCCTCACCCTATCCCTCCCCTGAAGGTTGTCACAGAGCCCCGGGTTGAGTTCTGTGAGTCATCCAGCAAATTCCTCCTGGCAGTCTATTTTACATGCGGTAATGTATGTGTTTCCATGGTACTCTATTACTCCTACCCTCTCCTGCTCCGTGTCCACAAGCCTGTTGTCTGTGTCTGCGTCTGCACTGCTGCCTTGCAAATAGGTTCATCAGTACCATCTTTCTAGAGTCCCACATGTGTGTGTTAACATACGAGTTTTTTCTCTTTCTGACTTAACTTCAGTCTGTATGATAGACTCCAGGTTCATCCACCTCATCAGAACCGACTAAAATGTGCTCCTTTTTATGGCTGAGCAATATTCCAGTGTATGCATGTACCACGCCTTCTTTATCCACTCATCTGTGGGTGGACATCTAGGTTCCTTCCGTGTCCTAGCTATTGTATGTGGATACTGTTCAGGTGGATCCTTTAGCCGCTGAGCCGTCAGGGAGGCCCTCGCTCTGTCAGGACTGGCGAGCAGAGCCCCGGCCGTCCCAGCACAGTCGCGTCTGGTCCTCTGGGAAGGGCCATCCCCGAGCCCTGAACTGCTTCCCCACGTTGGTGTGGAGTGGAGATGGCGTCGAGCTGACATCCCCGCCCCGTGAGGGCAGCGATGAGATCAGACGAGGCTGCAGGCTGGGGGCGCACGGGATGCCCGAGGCCTGCCCACCCCGTCGCTGACGGCCCCCCGCCCCCTGCCGCAGGCGTGGAGAAGCTGATCCGCCACCTGCGGAAGCACAATGTGCCGTGTGCTGTGGCCACCAGCTCGGGGACGGCGTCCTTCCAGCTGAAGACCAGCCGCCATCAGGACTTCTTCGGCCTCTTCCACCACGTGGTGCTGGGCGACGACCCGGAGGTGCGGAGCGGGAAGCCGGACCCGGACATCTTCCTGGCCTGCGCTCGCCGCTTTTCTCCGGCTCCTCCCCCCGACAAGGTACGCGGCGCGGCTGGGCGCCGGGGAGACACCCGGTGCGGTCGGGGGGCTGTCGGTGTCCAGGCGGACGGCAGCTGCGCGGCTCGTGGGACTGGAGGCGAGGGCCCTGCGGCAGCGCGAGCGCCGTGCCCGGGACGGCCCTTCACTTCGTGGGCGGGAGCGGCTGCCCCGAGACACCCACCAGACAGAGCCGCCCCGGGCGCCCGCGTGGGTCCCGGAGCGCCGAGACCTGACCAAGCGCGGCTGACGGCCCGTGCGGGGACGGGCCTTCAGCGACGCGGGTCTGCGGCGTCCTGGTCTGTGACCGCAAAGCTGGACGCACACGTGCACAGCGGCTCGGCGCCTGACGTCAGTCAGCCATCTTGGAAGCGCACGCGCACGCGCAGCGCGGCTCGGTGCTTCTGACGTCAGGCGCTTCTGACGTCAGCCACTGTCGGAGGCGCACGCGCAGCGCGGCTCGGCCCGCCCCTCTGCTTGCGCGCTTCTCCGAGACACTTGGTCACCGCCCAGCTGTCGCGCGCGAGGCCCTTGGTTTTCACTGAGCGGTCGCCAGGCCTCTATGTGTTTCTCCCGCTGGAATGGGCCGCAGGGGGAGCTCCACCGTGCATCAGGCAGGGCCCCTGTGGGGAGGGGAGGAGGTGTCTGAGCCTGGGGGAGGCTGTCGGTGGTGCCTCGTGGCGCATCCGGGCTGCCGAGGTGCGGGGTGGAGCCTCGGCTGTCCGCAGGTGCAGATTCCGGAGCATCCGGGGGCTTCTCCAGAGACGTTGCTCCTGGTGACCCCACGTGTCCTCGCCAGGCAGGGCGTGTATCCACTGGGGGTGAGGGCGTTCCCAGCGGGTTCCTGGATCCTGCATCGGGTGCCTTGTGAGGGGCCGGTGCAAGGAAGAGCGTTTCCCTGGAGTGTCTTCTCACTGTTGTGGCCTCTCACTAACCAGTGAGCCGGTGATGGGGCCCAGCTTGGCGCTGCAGAAATCACAGCCTCAAGACTCTTACTCCAAAACCGGCCTCTAGAGGCAGCTGCGATGGGGGAGTGTTCCTGATTGACCTGCTTTTTGGGTTCAGGACCTGACTTGCTGCATTCAACCTGTAAGGGCAATTGAAACAGAACCACTTCCCTCCTACCCCCACCCCCACCTCCGCGCCTGTGCCTGATCTGAGACCCCCACTGGGTCTGCCATGATTCAATACACCTACGACACGAGCTCCCTAAAGTAAGTGCAGACCCGGGGTTCTGGGCTCAGGCCCCGCGCGCCCCCCCCCCCCCCCCGACATACCCCATTTCACATGCCAGTCACGAACGGAGGCATCCTGGCCACTCACACTTCTCCCCGGCTGACCACAAGCTCGGGGATCCCACAGAGCGCCTTACCTCAGCAGTTGTAATTCACTAGAATGACCCAGAACTCAGGAATATGCTGTGCTTGCCTTTACTGGTTTACCTTAAGAATGCAACTCATCGAAACTCCCCTGGCAGCCCAGTGGCTAAGACTCGGGGCTCCCAAAGCAGGGGGCCTGAATTCGATCCGAGGTCAGGGAACTGGATCCCACATCGCTGTCATTAGGAGTCTGCATGCCATAGCCAGAGAGCGAAGCTGCCTGCCACAGCTAAGAGGCAGTGCAGCCAAATACATATTTATAAACACAGCCCAGGAGCGCTGCAGGGGAAGAGCTGTGTGGGGTAGGGGTGGGTGGCTGGGCTGCTGCAGCACTCAGCCCACTGGGGTGCACCAGCCACCAGCACCCGCCTGTCTCCAGCCCCAAGGGACTCCTTTTTTTCCAGGGGTCTTTGAGGAGGCTCCACTGCCTCGGTGAATTCACTGGCCCTTGGTAAATCAATGCATCCTTCGCTGGCCCTGGAGATGAGGGGGTGAGCTACAAGTAGCACCCTCCAATCAGGGCTTGGGGTGGGACACAGCCAGGAGCCCATCAACAACCCCCCCCATGCCACCCCGCGCGTTGTGAATCCATCTAGGCCCCAGGATACTCAGGCATGCTTGAAGGGGGTTTACTATGAATGACTCGGAAAATGAGCTCGCTGCCCAGGACGTCTCAAAGATTTTAGGAGCTCTGTGCAGGAAAGTTAAAGTAGGGCTTCCCTGGCGGCTCAGACGTAAAGAATCTGCCTGCGATGCAGGAAACCCGGGTTGCATCCCTGGGTTGGGAAGATTCCCCTGGAGAAGGGAATAGCTACACACTCCCCACTCGAGTATTCTGGCCTGGAGAATCCCATAGATAGAGAAAAGTGGCAGATACCAGGGGCAAAAGGCCAATATTTTTATTTTTTATTACATTGCAGCCGAAAGCATCATTGAGTGTCAGTGATGGACAGTGATTCACATACACGGCGAGTTCAGCTCAGTAGTGGACGCGGCCCAGCCGCTAAGCCTCAGAGTGAGAGCTGAAGCCGCAGGGCTGGCCGGGCAGGGGCTGGGGGCCGTGCGGCTCTGCTGCTTCCGTCAGGACGTGCGTGTCCGCGGGCTCGGCGTCCCGCTACAGGTTCCACACAGATGGGTTCTTTTCCCTAAGAACTGTACCACCCCCCACACTTAATATCGACGCCTTCAGGTGATAAAGCGGCTTCTAGAAGGGCCGGCTCCTGTACGCGCTGCTGGTTGCGGTTGATCAGCCTGGCGCAGCGAGGCGCCCCTCCCTGGGCAGACTGGTCCCTCCCGGGGCGGCTCCCAGCAGGAGCACTCTCTGCCAGTCCTTCCTGGCAGCCGAGAGGACAAGAAGCTGGCCCGTCACCTCCTGAATCGTGTGGCCGCAGGAGTTCAGAGGAGGCCGCTGCCTGCCTGCCTCCGCCTCCAGGCAGCCCTGCCTTCGGCGGGCACCCTGTTCGCGGAAGCATAGTGTCTCCAGGTTTGCGAGTGTGTGCGCAGGCAGTGTTTACGAGGAGACCGCGTCGCTGGCTTTGCGTGACGACGTTTGCAGCGAAAGCATGCACGGGGAGGGGGGCGCGGGCAGGGGTTGGGGCTCCGCCTGCAGGACAGGCGTTTCCCTTGCTGAGGCGCCAGGCCGGAGCTCCACCGTCCCCGTTGCCCGCCCTGACGGCGTTCGTTTCAGATGCGCCAAAGGAAGATGAGCGAGCGCCTGGCCTGGACATAGTCCAGCTCTTCCGGTGTTCCTCCGCCAGCCACCCCTGTTCCGCACCCACGTCTGTTCATGCAGGTGTTTGTCCTGCAGAGGGAAAGCTCTCTGTCCCGTTTCCTACGCAAATGACGGCTGATGGCGTTTCGGTTTCCCGCTGGGGACGTGCCTCTTGTGGTAAGAAGGCCCGCGTTGACAGGCTCCTGGTTGTGCCCGCCCCGCGGCCAGGCACTGCCTACTTGAGTTTGTCTCCCGAGTGCGGGGGCTTCCCAGGTGGCTGAGTGGGAAGGGATCCGCCTGTCAGTGCAGGAGACCTAAGAGATGCAGGTTTGATCGCTGGGTCGGGAAGATGCCCTGGAGGAGGGCATGGCCACCGACTCCAGTATTCTTGCCTGGGAAATCCCATGGACAGAGGAGCCTGGCGGCCTACGGCCCTTGTGGTCGGAGAGTTGGACACCTGGATCCAGGCAGCGGGTGCAGAGGGGCCCGTGGAGACACGACAGAGCTCTTAGGTTGCGTCTTGCTGCTCTGTCCCTGACGCGGTGCAGGCGCCTCCGAGTTCAAGGGCGTTTCACGCGATTATTAAGTCCCGCAGAGAGTCAGGGTGCCAGCGCGAATTTATGATGATGTGCGCATCACCGAATGAACTCGGTGCAGAGCACTAATAAGGAAGCAGTAAAGCAAAGGTAGTATAAAAGGGGGATTTGACGTCAAACACTGGTTATAGCCTCACTCGGAGGAAATGCCTCACGGCCCTGGCACTCCTTGTTTTCGCTGAAACTGTTTTCTCCCAGCCTTCCCTGTATCATTCTTCTCTGCTTAAAACATGCAGTCATACAGAGTCCTGGTGGCATCTTCTGTGACCTTTTCCTGTATGCTCTTAGGTTCTGCATCTGGGGCGTGTCAACTAAAGGGACAGAAGACATCAGCCAGAGAAAACACAGGTTTCTCTCTGCATAAGAACAAGGCACCGCACGGGAAATACGATTCAAGGAGACATTTAGGACCTGGGGTTTATATACCATCTTAATAGGGCTTGGGGAGAGAAAAAGGGGCACTTCTGGGAGAACAAGATATCTTTCAGGAACATAAATGGGCTCTTAGGAGAACAGATGGGAGATACAGTAGTTGTATGGCGGCGTCTGTTTGGGTGATTTCTTACGCAGGTGCTCAGCTGTGCAGGCTTCCGTTTAGTCATAAAAGTCAGCGTTCCCGGGTTGTGAAAATCCCAGGGACAGGCTTTATGGCGGTGGAATTTCTTTCTCTTTGTATATCTATTTTATTGAGGTATAGTTGACTTACAGTGTTTCAGCTGCATGGCGAGGTGATTCACTTATACATAGGCACACATATATTTTGAGATTATTTTCCACTGCACGTTATTACAACATATTGACTATAGTTCCCTGTGCTTTACAGTAAGCCTTTGTTGCCTGTTGCATGTGTATTTTTTTTAAAATTAGAAATCTAGCACTCTATTAATACTAAGTCAAACGAGTGGAATCGAAATGTCAAATTTTTTAGTTAGGCCCAAATTCCCAAGTTTTCTACCATATCTGTTATATTTATACACTATTTTATTGTATCTATTGTATTATAATACACTATTTATATATGTGTATACCAAAGCTTTTCTACTATGCTTGATAAAGACCTGAGAAAGAACATCAGAAAAAAAAAAGAGAGATGGAGAGGTTGGAAAACACAAATGAAATAGCACTGAATGTGAAACAGAAAAAGTGAAACAAACTGGGTAAAAGTATAAGATCATCATATAGTCCAGTTGTTTTCAAGCGTGGCAGCTCACCAGAAACATATCTGGAGCTTTGGAGAAAAGCAAGCAGTACCTTGGCATTTGTATTTTTTAAAATAATTCCAATTTAATTCTGACAGCCATATGGGTTTTAAAAAGTGATTACAGGTGTTTCTATTAAATGATTTTTTGTGATACAGTTTTGACAATACAGAATCATATTATTTTCCTGTTGACCGATGATGAGACAGTGGTATTCAGTGAGTAATAGCTATGTAATCGCAATAGTGAAACATGTTTGTCAGTTTCCACAGTCTATAGCCAAAGGAAAAAAAGTAAAAGATCATTACAGTTGCAAGCCGTAATGGTAACACAATTAACCTAACATATAAAATAACTACATACAGTCTGGGGGGGGTGGTCAGGCAGAGTGATGTAGAAATTGGAGGTGCATACATGAGCTCGAGAAAGCCCCTCAAGAGTAGAGTCAGTCAGCACCTTCGATATTTTCCAAGCACCCCTTCACCTCCACAGAATGGAACAAGCAAAACTGGGGTCCCTGTTTGATCTGCCCAGCCAGTCCATGTCTTTTGGTTGGAGTGTGGCTCAGCTGGTAAGGAATCCACCTGCAATGCGGGACACCTGAATTCAATACCTTGGTGGGGAATATCCCCTGGAGAAGGGATAGGCTACCCACTCCAGCTGGTGGCTCAGCTGGGAAGGAATCCACCTGCAAAGCGGGAGACCTGAATTCAATACCTCGGTCGGGAAGATCCCCTGGAGAAGGGAAAGGCCACCCCCTCCAGTATTCTGGCCTGGAGAATTCTACGTATAGTCCATGGGGTCGCAAAGAGTCGGACACGACTGAGCGACTTTCACTTTTCACTTGGTGCATTTAATTCACTTACTTTTAAGGTAATTTCACTTTTCAGTTGGTGCATGTAATTCATTTACACTTAAGGTAATTATCGAAATACATGATCCTGTTACCATTTTCATGATTGTGTAGGGTTTATTTTCTGTAGGTCTGCTCTGTGGAGGAAACACAAGAGAAGGAAGGGACCTACTGATTTTTTAAATCTTTGGCGCTCGTGGCATGGGGTGTGGGGTCTTAGTTCCCCCACCAGCGATGGAACCTGGGCTTCCTGCATCAGTACCGCTGCACCACTAGGAAAGTGTCTGCACCAACTGAATTCTTCAGGGAACCTTTAAGGGCTTTAAGCCCATTCAGATGGTAAAGAATCTGCCCGCAATGCAAGAGACGCGGGTATGATCCCCTGGAGGAGGGCGCGGCAGCCCGCCCCAGGATTCCTGCCTGGAGAGTCCCATGGACAGAGGAGCCTGGCGGGCTCCAGTCCACGGGTTGCACAGAGTCGGACACAGGCGCACGAGTGCCGCTCACACAGGGAGCCTTTCTCTGAGGAATGTAAGGAGGCTTTAGAAAAAAAGCCTCTTCCCACCGCTGTTGATTCTCAAGTGTCTTCAGCTCAGAAGAATCCTTGGGCCCCTGTGGCGTGTTCTGGGCCTCCTTTCCCCCCGAGGCAGTCCCTCTTCTTTTTTTCCTCTCCAACCCTCCTCCAACCTTGTCACCCTCCCGCTTCCTCTCCCCTGACATGCACCGTCTGGCTGCTCAGTAGGAAGGCCTCTGCTCCGTGAGCTCTGCATTTCTCAAGGCCCTCAAGTCCTCCTCCATCTCGAGCCATCTCACCTCCCCCGTGGCTTCGGGGAGTCCTGCCTTCCAGGAGCCCTTGGTCCAGCTCCCATGCTAACCAGCCGGTCTCGTGCTGGCCCTGGGGGGTCTCCTGGCCTCTGTGATTCCTGCGTTGGATCCCACCTGCATCCTCCCCAGCTGAGTGGTCCCAGTGATCTCCTGGACAGGAGGCCCTCACTCCTCACATCTCCCCCAGACCAGCTGCACCACCTCCCCCTGCCGGCAGCCCTGCGGAGATCAAAGGCCATGGTCCGTGGCCCTCCGGATGGCAGGTGATTTAGGCAGCGATTAGTCCTGGGTGCTCCCAGTTACCATGAAGACATGGGCTCGCCTGGGACTTCCTGGGCGGTCCATTGGTCCAGAACTTTGCCTTCTGGTGTTTGGGTTTGATGCCTGGTTGGGGAACGAAGATTCCCACCTGCCTGAAGGCCCAAAAACAAAAACACAGAAGCAGTGTTTACCAGACCTTCAAAATGGTCCATGTGAAAAGAAAGAAATCTTAAAGAAATGGGCCACTTACAGTCCATAGACCTAGAAGGCATAGCAAATAATTCTGTGTAATTACGTTATTTTAAGACACAATGACCTGCTCTCAGCTGTCCGAGACGAAACAGTGGGACAGATCTAACTCTTCTGGACAGGAGATATGAGATATACCTCCTACACACACTTCTGCTCACGTCATCTGGGTAGGTGTTCATCTCCATTTTCACATCCAGTATGGTTGTGTGTGTGTATGTTTGTTAAGTCTGACTCTTGGGACCCCGTGATGGACTAAAGCCCTCCAGGCTCCTCCGTCCATGGGATTCTCCAAGGCAGCAATACTGGAGTGGGTTGCCATTTCCTTCTCCAGCAGATCTTCCCGACCCAGGGATCAAACCGTGTCTCCTGCATTGGCAGGCGGGTTCTTTAACCGCTGAGCCACCTAGGAAGCCCCTCAAGTGTCGCCAGTCGTAGTGTTTGATATATTTCAAGCCCCTCAACCTCCATGGAATGGAACAAGGAAATCCAGTGGCAGCCCCATCTCCCTTTGAGGGAATCCTTAGGCAGTTTCACTTAAGTTCCAGCACAAAGAACCTCTTCCTACACCCCTGGTTTTGCCTGCGGAATGTGTGTAAACCACAGCTGTGATCACAGTGCTATGGTCTTATTTCCAGTTCAGTCCGCCTGGCTTCCCACAGGACCCCATCAAGTGTATCCCCTTTCACCCGGTCACTTTCTGCCTTGCTGGTTCCTGCAGAGTCCCAACTTAGCTTCTTCCTGTGTGAGTGAAAGTGAAAGTCACTCAGTGACGTCCGACTCTTGACGACCCCAAGGACTAGACAGTCCACGGAATTCTCCAGGGCAGAATGCTGGAGTGGGTAGCCTTTCCCTTCTCCAGGGGATCTTTTCAACGCCGGGATGGAACCCAGGTGTCCCACATTGCAGGTGGATTCTTTACCAGCTGAGCCAGCAGGGGCTAGTGTATAATGGGTGGGGAAGGGGTGGGAGTCACCCTGTAGGGTAAAAAAAAAAAAAAAAAAAAATCTGAATGCAGACTTCTTAGGGTGTGACAGTGAACAAAACGCCTGAGAAACATTGGGTCAGTTGTGCACTGGGTTAAACCGCTTCAGAGGACGCAAGCTTGGACAAACTCCGGGAGATGGTGATGGACAAGAGAGGCCCGGCGGGCTGCCGCCCATAGGGTCGGGAACAATCAGACAGGACTTGGCGACTCAAAAATAGCAACAACAAAGGTTCAGCTCATACTGAATTGTTGTTCCGTCGCTAAGTGTGGTGTGGGGGCTCACCAGTAAAGAATCTGCCCGCCAGTGCAGGAGACTCGGATTTGATTCATGGGTTGGGAAGATCCCCGGGAGGAGGGGATGGCAACCCACTGCAGTATTCTGGCCTGGAGAATCCCACGGACAGAGGAGCCTGGTGGGCTGCAGTCCAGGGGGTCGCAGAGAGTTGGACACTCCTGAGCGTGCAGGAGCACACGTGTCCTTCCCCGCCAGGCTCTCTGTACGCGGCGTGTGCAGGCAGAGTGGGAAAATCCCCCTCCGCGGGTCCGTCCTGCGATACCCCGTTTTCGGCCGAAGCCTGCTGGGGAAGCGCTGCCACAGGCAGGCGGAAGGCGGCGTGGGCCGGCTCCGCCGGCGTGTGCGGAGCTGCCTCACCCGGCCCGCAGGTGTCCTGCGCGCAGACCGCAGGCGGCTGCCGTCTGAGCCGTCCCCGGGCGCTTCTTCCTCTGAGAAGGTGCTCGGTGGGGCTTGACGCTCAGCTCGCCCCGGGCCTGTGGTCTCAGTCTGCTCGGGTGGCCGGACAGCACCGCACAGGCCGGGGTGGCGGTGTGGGGGCTGCAACAGCAAGCAGCCCCGAGCTGGGGTCCGGCCCAGGGGGCGCTGCTCAGGGCCTCCTGCTCCCTCCTCTGTGCTCACGGGGCGGTCCTCTGCGGGCGAGGAGGGCGCTGCGACAGAACGACCTCCCGGCTTCTTGGAGGGCCCCCACCCTCTCTGGTGAGGGCCCCTTGGGACGCAGTCACCTGAAAGGCCTTCCAGGGACCCCGTCTCCAAGGCCACTGGGTGACAGGCTTTAGCACTGGACCTTGCAAAACACGGTTCAGCCGGTCGTGTGTATTCAGACGCCTTAGCCACCTACGGGGTGATCGTCAAGGCCAGCTCTCAACACGGGAGGTCAGCGGGGGCCTTGGGTCAGCGCTGTGGGTCACCAGTACCCCACAAAAGGCCGAGGGAGCCACCTCTGCTCACACCCAGCCCACCTCCTCTGACACACACCTCTGATCACACCCAGGCACCTCTGATCACACCCAGCCCACCTCCTCTGACGCTCACACACCTCTGCTCACACACAGCCACCTCTGATCACACCCAGCCCTTGCCTCTGACGCTCACACACCTCTGCTCACACCCAGGCACCTCTGCTCACATCCAGCCCACCTCGTCTGATGCTCACACTTTCTGCTCACACGCAGTCATCTCTGCTCACACCCAGCCCACCTCCTCTGATGCCCACACACCTCTGCACACACGCAGCCATATCTAACCACACCCAGCCCTTGCCTCTGATGCTCACCTCTGCTCACACGCAGCCACCTCTG
>CM035303.1:129263738-129301865 GCA_020226075.1 Hydropotes inermis
ATCTATCTATCTATCTATCTATCTATCTATCTATCTATCTATCTATCCCATCTTATTAACATCTGACTTTAGTGTGGTGTGTCTGTTACAGTTGATGAGCCACTATTGTTACCTGATTATACAGTAAAGCCCACAGTTTATAACCACCTGTGCTCTGCCTAACCCCTCCCCTCTTCCTTAACCCCTGGCAATCAAAGACTTTTTTTTGTTGTTGTTGTTCAATCGCTAAGTCATGTCCGAATCTTTGTGACCCCATAGACTGCAGCACACCAGGCCTCCCTGTCCATCACCAACTCCCAGAACTTTCTCAAACACATGTCCATCGAGTCAGTGATGCCATCCAACCACCTCATCCTCTGTCATCCCCTTTTCCTCCTGCCCTCAATCTTTCCCACCATCAGGGTCTTTTCCAATGAGTCGGCTCTTCTCATCAGATGGCCAAAGGATTGGAGTTTCAGCTTCGGCATCTGTCAATTCAGCCGCTTACTTGCATCCAACTCTTTGCGGCCCATGGACAACAGCAGGCCAGGCTTCCCTATCCATCACCAACTCCCAGAGTTTGCTCAAACTCATGTCCATTGAGCTGGTGATGCCATCCAACCATCTCATCCTCTGTTGTCCCCTTCTCTTCCTGCCTTCAATCTTTCTTTTCCATCGGGGTCTTTTCCAATGAGTCAGCTATTGGCATCAAGTGGCCAAAGTATTGGAGTTCATCAGTCCTTCCAGTGAATATTCAGGCTTGATTTTCTTTAGGATTGACTGGCTTGATTTCCTTGCAGTCCAAGGGACTCTTAAGAGGCTTCTCCAACACCACAGCTCAAAAGCATCCATTCTTTGTTGCTCAGCTTTCTTTATAGTCTAGCTCTCACATCCATACATGACCACTGGAAACACCATAGCCTTGACTAGATAGACCTTTGTTGACAAAGTAATGACTCAGCTTTTCAATATGCTGTCTAGGTTGATCTTAGCTTTTCTTCCAAGGAGTAAGCGTCTTTTAATTTCATGGCTGCAATCACCATCTGCAGTGATTTTGGAGCCCAGAAAAGTAAAGTCAGCCACTGTTTCCACTGTTTCCCCATCTATTTGCCATGAAGTGATGGGACTGGATGCCATGATCTTAGTTTTCTGAATGTTGAGTTCTAAGCCAACTTTTTCACTCTCCTCTTTCACTTTCATCAAGACGCTCTTTAGTTCCTCTTCACTTTCTGCCATAAGGGTGGTATCATCTGCATATCTGAGGTTATTGATATTTCTGCCGGCAATCTTGACACCAGCTTGTGCTTCTTCCAGGCCAGTGTTTCTCATGATGTACTCTGCATATAAGTTAAATAAGCAGAGTGACAATATACAGCCTTGATGTACTCCTTTTCCTATTTGGAACCAGTCTGTTGTTCCATGTCTGATTCTAACTGTTGTTTCTTGACCTGCATACAGATTTCTCAGGAGGCAAGTCAGGTGGTCTGGTATTCCCATCTCTAAGAATTTCCCACAGTTTGTTGTCACTGACACAGTCAAAGGCTTTGGCATAATCAGTAAAGCAGAAGTAGATTATTTTCTAGTCTATCTTGCTTTTTCGATGATCCAACAGATGTTGGCAATCTGATCTCTGGTTCCTCTGCCTTTTCTAAATCCACCTTGAACATCTGGAAGTTCACAGTTCACATACTATTGAAGCCTGGCTTGGAGAATTTTGAGCATTACTTTGCTAGCATGTGAGATGAGTGCAATTGTGCAGTAGTTTGAACATTCTTTGGCATTGCCTTTCTTTGGGATTTGAATGAAAACTGACATTTTCCGGGCCTGTGGTCACTGCTGAGTTTTCCCAATTTCCTGGCATACTGAGTGTAGCATTTTAATAGCATCATCTTTTAGGATTTGAAATAGCTCAACTGAGATTCCATCACATCCACTACCTTTTTTCATAGTGATGCTTCCTAAGGCCCACTTGACTTCACATTCCAGGGTGTCTGGCTCTAGGTGAGTGATCACACCATTGTGATTATCTGGGTCGTGAAGGTCTTCTTTGTACAGTTCTTCTGTGTATTCTTGCCACCTCTTCTTAATATCTTCTGCTATGTAAGGTCCCTACCATTTCTGTCCTTTATTGAGCCCATCTTTGCATGAAATGTTCCCTTGGTATCTCTGATTTTCTTGAAGAGATCTCTAGTTGTTCCCCATTCTGTTGTTTTCCTCTATTTCTTTGCATTGATCTCTGAGGAAGGCTTTCTTCTTTTTTTTTTTTTTAATTTTTATTTTATTATTTTTTTAATTTAATTTTTTTCCATTTATTTTTATTAGTTGGAGGCTAATTACTTTACAATACTTTAGTGGTTTTTGTCATACATTGACATGAATCAGCCATGGATTTACATGTGTTCCTCATCCCGATCCTCCCTCCCACCTCCCCTCCACCCAATCCCTCTGGATCTTCCCAGTGCACCAGGCCCGAGCACTTGTCTCATGTATCCAACCTGGGCTGGTGATCTGTTTCACTATAGATAATATACATGTTTTGATGCTGTTCTCTGGAAACATCCCACCTTCGCCTTCTCCCACAGAGTCCAAAAGTCTGTTCTGTACATCTGTGTCTCTTTTTCTGTTTTGGATATAGGGTTATCATTACCAGTTTTCTAAATTCCATATGTATGTGTTAGTATGCTGTAATGTTCTTTATCCTTCTGGCTTACTTCACTCTGTATAATGGGCTCCAGTTTCCTCCATCTCATTAGAACTGATTCAAATGAATTCTTTTTAATGGCTGAGTAATATTCCATGGTGTATATGTACCACAGCTTCCTTATCCATTCGTCTGCTGGTGGGCATCTAGGTTGCTTCCATGTCCTGGCTATGATAAACAGTGCTGCGATGAACATTGGGGTGCATGTGTCTCTTTCAGATCTGGTTTCCTCGGTGTGTATGCCCAGGAGTGGGATTGCTGGGTCATATGGCAGTTCTATTTCCAGTTTTTTAAGAAATCTCCACACTGTTCTCCATCATGGCTGTACTAGTTTGCATTCCCACCAACAGTGTAAGAGGGTTCTCTTTTCTCCACACCCTCTCCAGCATTTGTTGCTTGTAGACTTTTGGATAGCAGCCATCCTGACTGGCGTGTAATGGTACCTCATTGTGGTTTTGATTTGCATTTCTCTGATAATGAGTGATGTTGAGCATCTTTTCATGTGTTTGTTAGCTATCTGTATGTCTTCCTTGGAGAAATGCCTGTTTAGATCTTTGGCCCATTTTTTGATTGGGTCATTTATTTTTCTGAAATTGAACTGCAGGAGCTGCTTGTATATTTTTGAGATTAACCCTTTGTCTGTTGCTTCAGTTGCTATTATTTTCTCCCAATCTGAGGGCTGTCTTTTCACCTTGCTTATAGTTTCCTTTGTTGTGCAAAAGCTTTTAAGTTTCATTAAGTCCCATTTGTTTATTTTTGCTTTTATTTCCAATATTCTTGGAGGTGGGTCATAGAGGATCCTGCTGTGATTCATATTGGAGAGTGTTTTGCCTATGTTCTCCTCTAGGAGTTTTATAGTTTCTGGTCTTACATTTAGATCTTTAATCCATTTTGTTTTTATTTTTGTGTATGGTGTTAGAAAGTGTTCTAGTTTCATTCTTTTACAAGTGGTTGACCAGTTTTCCCAGCACCACTTGTTAAAGAGGTTGTCTTTTTTCCATTGTATATCCTTGCCTCCTTTGTCGAAGATAAGGTGACCATAGGTTCGTGGATTTATCTCTGGGCTTTCTGTTCTATTCCATTGATCTATATTTCTGTCTTTGTGCCAGTACCATACTGTCTTGATGACTGTGGCTTTGTAGTATAGTCTGAAGTCAGGCAGATTGATTCCTCCAGTTCCATTCTTCTTTCTCAAGATTACTTTAGCTATTGGAGGTTTTTTGTATTTCCATACAAATTGTGAAATTATTTGTTCTAGTTCTGTGAAGAATACCATTGGTAGCTTGATAGGGATTGCATTGAATCTATAGATTGCTTTGGGTAGAATAGCCATTTTCACAATATTAATTCTTCCAGTCCATGAACACGGTATGTTTCTCCATCTGTTTGTGTTCTCTTTGATTTCTTTCATCAGTGTTTTATAGTTTTCTATGTATAGGTCTTTTGTTTTCTTTAGGTAGATATACTCCTAAGGACTTTATTCTTTTTGTTGCAATGGTGTATGGTATTGTTTCCTTAATTTCTCTTTGTTTTCTCATTGTTAGTGTATACAAATGCAAGGGATTTGTGTGTGTTAATTTTATATCCTGCAACTTTACTATATTCATTGATTAGCTCTAGTAATTTTCTGGTAGAGTCTTTAGGTAGAGTCATAGTCTTTTCTATGTAGAGGATCATGTCATCTGCAAACAGTGAGAGTTTCACTTCTTTTCCTATCTGGATTCCTTTTACTTCTTTTTCTGCTCTGATTGCTGTGACCAAAACTTCCAAAACTGTGTTGAATAGGAGTGGTGAGAGTGGGCACCCTTGTCTTGTTCCTGACTTTAGGGGAAATGCTTTCAATTTTTCACCATTGAGGGTAATGCTTGCTGTGGGTTTGTCATATATAGCTTTTATTATGTTGAGGTATGTTCCTTCTATTCCTGCTTTCTGGAGAGTTTTAATCATAAATGAGTGTTGAATTTTGTCAAAGGCTTTCTCTGCATCTATTGAGATAATCATATGGTTTTTATCTTTCAATTTGTTAATGTGGTGTATCACATTGATTGATTTGTGGATATTAAAGAATCCTTGCATTCCTGGGATAAAGCCCACTTGGTCATGGTGTATGAGTTTTTTAATATGTTGTTGGATTCTGTTTGCTAGAATTTTGTTAAGGATTTTTGCATCTATGGTCATCAGTGATATTGGCCTGTAGTTTTCTTTCTTTGTGGCATCTTTGTCTGGTTTTGGAGTTAGGGTGATGGTGGCCTCATAGAATGGGTTTGGAAGTTTACCTTCTGCAATTTTCTGGGAGAGTCTGAATAAGATAGGTGTTAGCTCTTCTCTAAATTTTTGGTAGAATTCAGCTGTGAAGCCATCTGGTCCTGGGCTTTTGTTTGCTGGAAGATTTCTGATTACAGTTTCGATTTCCTTGCTTGTGATGGATCTGTTAAGATCTTCTATTTCTTCCTGGTTCAGTTTTGGAAAGTTAGACTTTTCTAAGAATTTGTCCATTTCTTCCAAGTTCTCCATGTTATTGGCATAGAGCTGCTGGTCGTAATCTCTTATGATCCTTTGTATTTCAGTGTTGTCTGTTGTGATCTCTCGATTTTCATTTCTAATTTTGTTAATTTGGTTCTTCTCTCTTTGTTTCTTAATGAGTCTTGCTAACGGTTTGTCAATTTTGTTTATTTTTTTAAAAAACCAGCTTTTAGGTTTGTTGATTTTTGCTATTGCCTCTTTAGTTTCTTTTGCATTTACTTCTGCCCTAATTTTTAAGATTTCTTTCCTTCTACTAACCCTGGGGTTCTTCATTTCTTCCTTCTCTAATTGCTTTAGGTGTAGGGTTAGGTTATTTATTTGACTTTTTTCTTGTTTCTTGAGGTAGGCCTGTAATGCTATGAACCTTCCCCTTAGCACTGCTTTTACAGTGTCCCATAGGTATTGGGTTGTTGTATTTTCATTTTCATTCATTTCTATGCATATTTTGATTTCTTTTTTGATTTCTTCTATGATTTGTTGGTTATTCAGAAGCATGTTATTTAGCCTTCATATGTTTGAATTTTTAACAATTTTTTTTCCTGTAATTGAGATCTAATCTTATCACACTGTAGTCAGAAAAGATGACTGGAATGATTTCAGTTTTTTTTAATTTTCCAAGAGTAGATTTATGGCCCAGGATGTGATCTATTCTGGAGAAGTTTCCGTGTGACTTGAGAAAAAGGTGAAGTTGATTGTTTTGGGGTGAAAGGTCCTATAGATGTGAATAAGGTCTAGCTGGTCCATTGTGTCCTTTAAAGTTTGTATTTCCTTGTTAATTTTCTCTTTAGTTGATCTATCCATAGTTGTGAGTGGGGTATTAAAGTCTCCCACTATTATTGTGTTACTAGTAATTTCCTCTTTCATACTCGTTAGTGTTTGCCTTACATATTGCGGTGCTCCTATGTTGGGTGCATATATATTTATAATTGTTATATCTTCTTCTTGAATTGATCCTTTGATCATCATGTAGTGTCCTTCTTTGTCTCTTTTCACAGCCTTTATTTGAAAGTCTATTTGATCTGATATGAGTATTGCGACTCCTGCTTTCTTTTGCTCTCCGTTTGCATGAAATATTTTTTTCCAGCCCTCCACTTTTAGTCTGTATGTGTCTCTTGTTTTGAGGTGGGTCTCTTGTAGACAGCATATATAGGGGTCTTGCATTTGTGTCCATTCAGCCAGTCTTTGTCTTTTGGTTGGGGCATTCAACCCATTTACATTTAAGGTAATTATTGATAGGTATGGTCCTGTTGTCATTTACTTTGTTGTTTGGGGTTCACGTTTATACAGCCTTTCTGTGTTTCCTGTCTAGAGAAGATACTTTAGCATTTGTTGAAGAGCTGGTTTGGTGGTGCTGAATTCTCTCAGCTTTTGTTTGTCTTTAAAGCTTCTGAATTCTCCTTCATATCTGAATGAGATCCTTGCTGGGTACAGTAATCTTGGTTGTACGTTATTCTCTTTCATTACTTGAAGTATGTCCTGCCATTCCCTTATGGCCTGGAGGGTTTCCATTGATAGATCAGCTGTTATCCTTATGGGAATCCCTTTGTATGTTATATGTTGTTTCTCCCTTGCTGCTTTTAATATTTGTTCTTTGTGTTTGATCCTTGTTAATTTGATTAATATGTGTCTTGGGGTGTTTCGCCTTGGGTTTATCCTGTTTGGGACTCTCTGGGTTTCTTGGACTTGGGTGGCTATAGCCTTCCCCATTTTAGGAAAGTTTTCAGCTATTATCTCCTCGAGTATTTTCTCCTGGCCCTTCTTTTTGTCTTCTTCTTCTGGGACTCCTATGATTCGAATGTTGGGGCATTTCACATTGTCCCAGAGGTCCCTGAGGTTGTCCTCATTTCTTTTGATTCTTTTTTCTTTTTCCCTCTCTGCTTCATTTATTTCCACCATTTTATCTTCTACCTCACTTATCCTATCTTCTCTCTCCATTATTCTACTCTTGGTTCCCTCCAGAGTGTTTTTGATCTCATTTATTGCATTATTAATTTTTAATTGACTCGTTTTTATTTCTTCTAGGTCTTTATTAACATTTCTTGCATCTTCTCAATCCTTGTCTCCAGGCTATTTATCTGTAACTCCATTTTGTTTTCAAGATTTTGGATCATTTTTATTATCATTATTCTAAATTCTTTTTCAGGTAGATTCCCTATTTCCTCCTCTTTTGTTTGACTTGGTGGGCATTTTTCACGTTCCTTTACCTGTTGGGTATTTCTCTGCGTTTTCATCTTGTTTAGATTGCTGTGTCTGGGGTGGGCTTTCTGTATTCTGGAGGTGTGAGGTTCCTTTTTATTGTGGAGGTTTTCCCCAGTGGGTGGGGTTGGACGATTGGATTGTCAAGTTTTCCTGGATTGGGAATCTTGTGTCTGTGTTCTGGTGCATGGAACTGGATTTCTTCTCTCTGGAGTGCCATACAGTGCCCAGTAGTGAGTTTTGAGATGGGTCTGTGGGTTTGGTGTGACGTTGGGCAGCCTGTATGTTGACGTTCAGGGCTATGTTCCTGCGTTGCTGGAGAATTTGCGTCGTATGTCTTGCTCTGAAACTTACTGGCTCTTGGGTGGTGGTTGGTTTCAGCGTAGGTATGGAGGCTTTTGGATGGTCTCTTATTACTTAATGTTTTGTGTAGTCAGGAGTTTTCTGGTGTTCTCAGGGTTTGGGCTTAAGTCTCCTGCCTCTGGATTTCAGTTTTATCCTTCCAGTAGTCTCAAGACTTCTCCAACTGATCAGCACTGATAATAAAACTTCTAGGTTAATGGTGAAAAGATTCTCCCCCATGAGGGACACCCGGAGAGGTTCACAGAGTTACATGAAGAAGAGGAGAGGGAGGAGGGAGATAGAGATGAGCAGGAGGAGAAAAAGGGGGACTCAAGAGGAGAGAGACAGATCTACGCAGTTGTCTGTTCCCAAAGTGTTCTCCGTAGCCCAGGCACCCACAGAGATTCACAGAATTGGATTGGGAAGAGAAGGGGAAAGGAGAAAATAGGGGTGTTCTGAGGTAGAAAACGGGGAGTCAAAAGTGGGAGAGAGTAATCAACACACTCCTGAATAAAAATGGGAGCTGAATATTGGATTCTTAAGTGTCCAAAATTTATATCACATACTGAAAAACAGAGATTAAAAATCTAGAGTAGAGGTTAGACTCTTAAAAAATACAATATTAAAAACAAAACCAAAAAATTTTAGAAATATACAGAAGTTCAGTTTAAAAATAGGGCTTCTCTTTTTTTTTTTGCAAGGTTATAGTGAAATGAAAGTGAAAATTAAGAAGTAGTAGAGGAGTAATTTAGGACTTTAAAAGGAAATAAGAGAAAAAGAAAAAAAAAAGATAAAAAGAAAACCAGAAAAAAAGATGTTTTTCCTAATTATAAAAGTCATGAAAATCTATGAAAATGAAAGTGAAGGAGTAATGGGGGAGTAATAGGGAATTTTAAAGAAAATAAAAGAGAAAAAATAAAAAGAAAAGAAAAAAAATTTTTTTAATTAAAAAAAAAAAGGTAAAAATATATCTAGGAATTTCTCTGGCGCTGTTGCGGTCAGTGTGGGGTTTGGTTCGGTTTCAGTAGCTCCTCGTTCCAGCTTACACTTCTGGATATCTGCAGGCCCCTTCCGGTGTGGTCGGTGTCACCTACAGGGATTGAATCTGTTGCACGGTCCCTTCTGAAGCGGCTCCCTTTGTTTATTTGGCCTCTGTTTGCAGGTCTCTCTCAGTGTCTGATTTCCGCCCTGACACAGGCGGGGAGGTGGTCTCTTGTTCAGGTCGCTGGTTCCGTCGCGCTGCGGGGAGGCGCTGGTGATGCATCCCCGTGTGCGCTGCCCAGGCTCCCGGCTGCTCTGTACGGAGCGGGCCCTGCGCTGCGCGCGGTTCCAGCCCTCGGGTGCTCCACAAAAGCCCGGAACGAAAAGCTGCGCCTGCGTTCTGTGCCTTGCCCGCCCGAGCGGCTCAGGCAGCCAGGGGCTTGTCGGGCGCACTCTCCCCGGGTGCGGCGCGCCTTCTGCCCTCCGCGTCCCCAGCCCCAGTTCCCGCCCGCGCCGGTGGGGTGCCTGCGCCCTGAGTCTCGCCGCGACCCTCCTGGCCCCTCCTGGCGGATGTCGACCAGCCAGAATCCCAGGAGGCCTTTGGTTAGAAACTGGAGGCCTGTTTTGCAGCGCGGTAGGGCTGCGGTCCTTGGGGCCAAGCCTGCCGCTTTCCACCCCCCCTGCCTCATGCCTCCGGCGGGGCTGGGCCGGTCCGCAGCCTGCGAGCTCTTCTCTGGACCTGCTCGGTCCCTTTGTTCTGCGAACCGCCCGCAGTGTGTTCGGGCTGGTTAATTTTCTCTCTCTCTTTTGCTGTCCCACAGTTTAAGCTGGAATCTCACAAATGCTCCCTCCGTTTGCCCTCAGGGCACTCAGGCCCGGACCTTACCCGGAGCAATGCCGCCCGCGCCTCTCCATTCCGCCCCCAGTTGCTGGTGGTGCGTGCAGGCATCTGCGGTACTTTTCTGCTGAGAGTTGCTTTTAGGCACGTAATCTGTGGGTTTTATTTACTTTTCCCCTCCCAGTCAGGTTGCCCTCTGAGATTCAAAAACTTCCCCCAGACCCACCAGTGTGAGGGTTTCCTGGTGTTTGGAAACTTCCTCTATTAAGACTCCCTTCCCGGGACGGATCTCCGTCCCTACCTCTTTTGTCTCACTTTTAATCTTTTATATTTTGTCCTACCTCCTTTCGAAGATAATGGGCTGCTTCTCTGGGCGCCTGATGACCTCTGCTAGCAATCAGTTGTTTTGTGAAGTTTGCTCTGCGTTCAGTTGTTCTTTTGATGAATTTGTAGGGGAGAAAGTGGTCTCCCCGTCCTATTCCTCTGCCATCTTGGCTCCGCCCGAGGAAGGCTTTCTTATCTCTCCTTGCCATTCTCTGGAACTTGCATTCAGCTGGGTATATCTTTACTTTTCTCCTTGGCCTTTAGCTGCTCTTCTTTGTTCAGCTATTTGTAAGGTGTCCTCAGACAACCATTTTGCCTTTTTGCATTTCTTTTCCATGGGGATGGTCTTGATCCCTGTCTCCTGTACAATGTCACAAACCTCCGTCCATAGTTCATCAGGCCCTCTGTCTATCACATCTAGATTTTATTTCTCACTTCCACTGTAAATCATAAGGGATTTGATGTAGGTCATACTTGAATGGTCTAGTGGTTTTCTCTGCTTTCTTCAATTTAAGTCTGAATTTGGTAGTGTAACGGATTCATAATCTGAGCCACAGTTGGCTCCCAATCTTGTTTTTGCTGACTGTATAGAGCTTCTCCATCTTTGGCTGCAAAGAATATAATCAAATTGATTTTGGGGTTGACCATCTAGTGATGGCCATGTGTAGAGTCTTCTCTTGTGTTGTTGGAAGAGGATGTTTGCTATGACCAGTGTGTTCTCTTGGCAAAACTCTGTTAGCCTTTGCCTTGCTTCATTCTGTACTCCAAGGCCAAATTAGCCTATTACTCCAGGTATCTCTTGACCTCCTACTTTTGCATTCCAGTCCCCTAAGATGAAAGGGACATCTTCTTTGGCTGTTAGTTCTAGAAGAAGCGTCAGTCTGCCTGATGAATATTCAGCGTTGATGTCCTTTAGGGTTGACTGGTTGGATCTCCCTGCTGTCCAAGGGACTCTCAAGAGTCTTCTCCAGGACCACTGCAGTTTGAAAGCATCAGTGCTTCGGCATTCAGCCTTCTATAGTTTTTGCTTCTCTAGAAAGTCATCTAGTTGACACTGCGCTGTGCCTCTTCACACTGTCCTCGTTCACTTGGCCGTGTGCATTGTAAGGTTCTAAAGATTTTTAAAACAAAGTACTCTGTTTAAGTCAAGAACAATTCAGCAATCATACATGTTTTCCATAACTGTAAAATGGACTGACTCGATTTGTCTAAATTCACCGTGAAGGCCACTAGTTCTGTAACCATTATGCACCAGTGTGGTTATATCTGATATTTAATGCCAGTCTCATTTCACTCATGCATTATTTGCATTTTATGCATTCATTCCACATTTATGTATTCATAAAGCCCTTGCTTGAAAGGAGCTTACAATTACTTTTATTACAAATGTCATTACAAGCAGGAGCTTACAACTGTTTTTTATTACAAATGTCATTACAAGCAGTAGCTCATATACATGTACATTTTTATCTAAAGAAGTCAGAAAATATACATGCCAATGTTCAGTTCAGTTCAGCTGCTCAGTCATGTCTGACTCTTTGCGACCCCATGAACCACAGCACACCAGGCCTCCCTGTCCATCACTAACTCCCAGAGTTTACTCAAACTCATGTCCATTGAGTCGGTGATGCCATCCAACCATCTCTGTCGTCCCCTTATCCTCCTGACTTCAATCTTTCCCAGCATCAGGGTCTTTTCCAATGTGTCAGCTCTTCACATCAGGTGGCCAGAGTACAAGACTTTCAGCTTCAACATCAGTCCTTCCAATGAACACATACATGCCAATGAACTCTGATTAAAATTCAAAAGTTAGGGTGTCCTGGGAGGTTTTGTGTGCTGCATTTCATGTGCGTTCATGTTTAAAGAGTCTTATTCTGAACATAATTTAATCGTGCCATCTATCAGAGTAGTTTTCAACTCTGAGTTTGCCTTGTCCTGAGGAAGTCCATCTCCCCTATTTCAGACTTCCAAAGTAGTGTGCCAGGAGCAAAATTGCTAAGTACCCCGGGGGACTTCCCTGGCAGTCCGGTGGTTAAGACTTTGCCTCCCAATGCTGGAGGTGCGGGTTAACTGCCAGTCAGGGAGCTAAGATTCCCCCATGCCTCCTGGCCAAACCTCCCCTCCCCACCCCCACAGAACATAAAAGAACTGAAACAGTATTGTAACTAGGGGCTTCCCTGGTGGCCCAGACTGTAAAGAATCCACCTGCAATGAGGGAGACCTGGGTCTCCCTGGGTTGGGAAGATTTCCCCAGAGGAGGGCATGGCAATCTACTCCAGTGTTCTTGCCTGGAGAATCCCATGGACAGAGGAGCCTGGTGGGCTACAGTCCATGGGGGTCGCAAAGAGTCGGAGACTGACAAGTGTCAGACAGGACTGAGCGACTAAGCGCACAGCACATTGTAACAAACGAAATAAAGGTTTAAGTAAAAGAAATACTTGTAGCCCCGCCCTCCAAATAGCCTACGTTGAATCCATCAAGAGAGCATCATATTTTGACATCTAATAACTTCCTAATCAGAAAAAGGATTTACGCCCTCACAAAGTTAAAACACATTCTCTGGCGGTAGAGAATTAGTCCTGCTGATGTAAGAAATGAGAATCCCAGTTGGACGTTTCGAGTTTTCGTGAGCAGCAGTGTCGGCCCGTTGGACGGGAGCTGTTTCATTTTATGTCTCCCAGCCCTGAGTCCAGAAGTGTGATTCTGAAGATTAAAAAAAAGGCAGGGGGGAGGGTGAGGACATGGCCAATAGTGTAATCATTACAGTTCTGCACATATGTGTGTGTTTGTGTGTGTGTGCGTGTGTATTTTATGGTTTAGCTGCTAAGTTTTCTCCAACTCCTTTGCAACCCCATGGACTGTAGTCCACCAGCTCCTCTGTTGATGGGATTTCCCAGGCAGGAATACTGGAGGGGGTTGCCATTTCCTTCTCTAGTGAAAGAAATACACACGTATAGTTCTGAGGGCTTCCATAATATAGACCTGCCAATTCAGTGTGAGAACAGGTGGTCTCTGGTCTGAGCCCCCGAGGATTTACGGTGGGGGTCTGACACACGCTAATTTAGAACTTCAGCAGGAATCCCCATTCAGAGAGGGTGCCTGGACTCTATTCCTGTTCACGTTGAACTCAGTGACGTGGGGACTTCCTTGGTGCCCCAGGACTTTGGCTTCTAACACACGGGGTTGCAGTTTCGAGCCCTGGAGAGCTAAGATGCCACGTGCCTCACCACCAAAAAACCAGAACATAGGCAACAGAAGCAATATTATAACACAAATCAATAAAGACTTTATGAACAGTTCACATCAAAAAAAAAATCTTGAAAAAAAGAAAAATGAACCACACGGCCCCCCATCTTGAAGACTGATGATGTAAACCATTTAAGCAAAAGCATCTATTTGCTTACCTAAGAATTCTGAAGTTTTTATAGTGAAAAGTGCTAAATCTGTTTTCAAGGTTGACATAGGATATTTATCATTTTACACCTCATGGTCTTTCTATGATGAATTGACTTAAGTTCTGTGCGTTGAAGATTTAGTATGATTTACCTTTTTAAATAAAGGGAAGGCAAAGCTTGTTTCCCCGTGGGATTCAGAGATGCTGGTGTCTCTTGAAAATAGGGTGTTTGAAAGTCAGGGAGACCTGTGAACGTTCTGGGTCCATCCCAACCACAAGATACCCCGTTCACCAAGGAGTTAGGGATCGGAAAAGTCAGCGCCAGGAGGCATGAAGCAATGTGTTCAAGGCTGTCCAGCGGGGAGTCTTCAGTATACTTCCGAGATGATAACCATCTGCCACCACTCACGGTGACTTTTCTTCTGTATTTTATGCCGTCGGGCTCAGAGCCATGGAAACACCTTGGACCATCCTTCTGACTCACTGAAGAGTACATGACAAATGTAGACAAAAGCTGGGCTTAGAAAAAACTTCACGGTGGTCCGGGGCCACTGCCCGTTCTCAGCGATGCTGCCTTGAAGCCAGCAAAATCTCTCCTTCTCGTGACTGTAGTAGGTTTCCCCCTCTCATCACAATATATCCGCGAACACAAATCAGCATTCCCATAAGTGATTTAATTTATATCGTTTCAAAAGTCAGCAAAACCAAACTACTAAACTAGGTTTTGTTTAGGAAGGCATTCATTATTTTCAAAGAGCAGAAACAATTGAATCCACAAAAAGCAGGCTAGGAATTATCTTTCCAGGAGGAGAGGAAGCTCTTTTGATGGAGACAAAACACATGGGGGTAGGAAAATTTCTGGGGGTGCTGCAGTGTTTAAATTTTCACCCCGGGTGGTGGTTACACAGTTATTGGCCTTAATGTTATTCCTCAGACTGTGTGTATATTGGTTTTCGGGGCTTCCCATGTGGCGCTCGTGGTAAAGAATCCACCTGCCAACTCAGGAGACGCAAGCAATGCCAGTTCGATCCCAGGGGCGGGGAGATCCCCTGGAGAAGGGAATGGCAACCCACTCTGGTATCCTTGCCTGGAGAATCCCATGGACAGAGGAGCCTGGCGGGGCTACAGTCCATGAGGCCTCCTCGAGTCGGACACAACTGAGCAACTAGGCATACACTGCACACAAAAGTATGACATGTTCAGGGATAAATTTGAGAAAGAATGTGCAAAACCTGTAAGGTGAAAACCTCAGAAACAAACAAACAAACAAATCTCGAGAGAAATCAACTAAATAAATGGAGAGCTATGGAAGGGCTTCCCTGGTGGCTCAGAGGGTAAAGTGCCTGTAATGCGGGAGACCCAGGTTCCATCCCTGGTTTGGGAAGATCTCCTGGGGAAGGAAATGGCAACCCACTCCAGTATTCGTGCCTGTAGAATCCCATGGACAGAGGAGCCTGATGGGCTACAGTCCATGGGGTCGCAAAGAGTTGGACATGACTGAGCAACTTCACTTTCTTTCTATGCATTGTTTATAGGTTGAAAGACTAAATATTAAGGTTTTTTACTTTTCATGAGTTGATCTATAGTTTTAACATGATCCCAACCACAATCCTAAAAGGCTTCTTCGTTTGAAGCTGGATAATATCCAGCTGATCTCAAACCCATGAGTGAGTGAGTGAAGTCGCTCAGTCGTGTCCGACTCTTTGTGACCCCATGGAACTACCAGGCTGCTCCCTCCATGGGATTCTCCAGGCAAGAATACTGGAGTGGGTTGCCATTTCTTTCGCCAGGGGATCTTCCCAACCCAGGGATTGAACCCAAGTCTCCCTCACTGCAGGCAGACGCTTTAACCTCTGAGCCACCAGGGAAGCCCAAACCCACAGTGAAATTCACAACACCCAGAATAGCCGAATCACTTTGAAAAAAAAAAAAGAGAGAGAATAAGCTTGAATGACTTAACACTGCCTGATTTCAAGAGGTATCATAAAGCTGCAGTAATCAAGAGAGTGTTGTATTGGCGTTAAGTTAGTAGACCAGTGGAATTGACAGGGGTTTCCTGGTGGCTCAGACAGCCCTCTCGATAATATTCAATAAGCCTCTAAGATAATCTTGTCTTTTGACACCTCTGCACTAAGCACTCCTCTCGGTATGGATCAAACATTTGTAGACTTGGACCCTGCACTTGCAAATACGATTAGCCATAGATCGATAAAATAATAGAGGAGTCTTCTCCTTTATCACGACAGAAGCAGGGTAGAAGAATGGTCTGAAGCGGAGGAGGTGGTGCCCACAGTCCATTTGGTTGATTTTATGCATGTTTTGAATGCTGAAAATAAACCTGAGGAACACTGAGAGAGATGGCAGAGAAAAGGATTCTGCAGATGGAATGATAAAACCACTTGGGCAAAGGAGGCTTCAATCTTTAATTCTGTTGTTTAATTGTGCATAAAATCAGCCCTATTATATTGTCCTGAAAATTAGGCAGAACCCCACCCTTCACCTGCTTCTGGGATTTTTGCAGCAAGCATCAAAAAAAAAAAAAAAAAAAATGAGGCGTTCATGAGCATTCGGTGCATGTGATGATCCAGCAAGGATCTCCAAAACTACACCCAGCCATCACGGCTTCCATTTTGACAACATGAGTACAAAATTGCTGGCCGCCATAATAAATCACAGAGATGTGATTGAACAGGTATCTGTGCGGTTGTGTATGATTTTTAGCAAATCTGCAACTTGAAACTGTTTGTCTTAGACATTCCGAACATAAGAGGTTAACCAGTAGTTTGTGACAGTTAACACAAAACACATCTCCCCGGCACTGTTAAGTAACTGGCGTGGCGTTTTGACGCAGCATAAGACGGTCCAGGGGCTTCCCTGGTAGCTGAGATGGTGAAGAATCCGCCTGCAGCGTGGGAGACCCTGGTTTGATTCTTGGGTCAGGAAGATCTTCTGGAGAAGGGATAGGCTACCCACTCCAGTATTCTTGAGCTTCTCTGGTGGATCAGCTGGTAAAGAATCCATCCGCCTGCCATGTGGGCGATCTGGCCCTGAAGGAGGGCATGGGAACCCACTCCAGTGTTCTTGCCCACAGTACCCCATGGACAGAGGAGCCTGGCGGACTACAGTCCATGGGGTCGCAAAGAGTCAGACACGCCCGAGCGACTAAGCACAGTACCCACAAGGGGGTAGAGGGGTAATTATAGGCATTCGCATGGGGACAAAATCCCTTTTTGCCTCCGAGGGTCTCTGGTCTGTCTCTACAGAGAGACAAGCCCTGTCTACACAAGCCCTTCCAGTCAGTGATTTCTAGGTTGCCAAGGAATTAGGTCCCACTCCAGCTGGCCCTTTGAGTTCACTTTTCTTCCTTTTTGAGGTTGCACCAGTAATAGCAAAACTGACATTCCACACAGCTGCCGTTGAAATAAAAGGCAGTGCATAACTTCTGTAAGGAAAGGATCCTTATTGGAACCAAATACCCTTTGAAGCTAGCAAAGATGAAAGCAGCGGCCTTGGGACTTCCCCGGTGGCCCAGGCTCCCAAACACAGGCGTCCCGGGTTCAATGGGAAAACTGGATCCCACGTGCTGCAGCTTAGAGTTCACATGTAGCTGCTAAAGATCCCCCATGGATGGTGAAGCCAAAGAAATACATTTTTTAAAACAAGAAAATGCTGGTCCTTTTGATGGACTTGGGAGAAAAAAAAAATTATTGGATTATTTCTCGGGCTTCTCTGCATGTCAGAGTTGGTTTGCCTCAAGTATGACCCGAGCTAAGACAGGCAGTAAGGTTGCCCTCGTTTACTTAGATCAGCGGAACAGTTCAGCAGCATTCTCCATAACAGTGCCGTTCAGCCGGACTCACGCTGAGGCTGCGTCAACGAAAGCCTCCGGGTCTCTCTCCAGAAAACTGCAATGATGTCTCATAGTGAGCCATGAGCGGTTCTCACTGCCCCACTTTCAGCCCTTGCCTCCCGCCTGAGAGGGTCTGCTGAACCCTCATCACCACTGAGACCAGAGGTCTTCACCCTTTGGTCTCCACCAAAGGTCGTCACCCCATCCCCCATGAATTGAGCACTGCCACGGACATCTGCAAGGCACCTTTCTGTGTGACAGTGTGCCCATAACACACACAAGTGCTTCCACCTTCATGAAGGCTTAAGATAGCATCTACTTCTCCCCACCAATTCCCACATCAGACAGCTCTCCGCCAGCAGGAGCCAGGTCCTTGCCCCAAGTGATAAAAAAGGAGATGCTCCAACGGTGGGAAGGACCTCCCCTGGTGGTGCTAGTGATAAAGAACCTGCCTGCCTGTGCAGGAGACATGGAGACTTAGGTTCCATCCCTGGGTCTCAAAGATCCCCTGGAGGAGGGCATGGCAACCCCCTCCAGTAGTCTCGCCTGGAGGATCCCATGGACAGAGGAGCCTGGTGGGCTGTAGTCCATGGGGTCGCAAAGAGTTCAGCTCAGTTCAGTCGCTCGGTCGTGTCTGACTCTTTGCGACTCCATGAATTGCAGCACGCCAGGCCTCCCTGTCCATCACCAACCTGGACTTTACTCAAACTCATGTCCATCAAGTTGGTGATGCCATCCAACCATCTCATCCTCTGTCGTCCCCTTCTCCTCCTGCCTTCAGTCTTTCCCAGCATCAGGGTCTTTTCAAATGGGTCAGTTCTTTGCATCAGGTGGCCAGAGTATTGAGTTTCAGCTTTAGCATCAGTCCTTTCGATGCAAATTCAGGACTGATTTCCTTTAGGATGGACTGGTTGAATCTCCTTGCAGTCCAAGGTAATCTCAAGAGTCTTCTCCAACACCACAGTTCAAAAGCATCAGTTTTTCGGCGCTCAGCTTTCTTTGTAGTCCAACTCTCACGTCCATACATGACCACTAGAAAAACCATAGCTTTGACTAGACAGACCTTTGTTGGCAAAGTAATGTCTCTGCTTTTTAATACGCTGTCTGCGTTGGGCACAGCTTTTCTTCCAAGGATCAACCATCTTTTAATTTCAGTGTTTTTGTCCTATGAGCCCATGGGATTCTCCTCTTGTGACCACCAGCATCTCTAGAGAGGTCGCAGGAACCTAGGGCTGAGCTCGATACGGCTCTGAGGTTCTGTTGCTTCGACCTCAGCCAATATTTTTTTTGTCTTTTCTAGCCTCCGAGTGGTATTCTGCTCAAATAAGCATCTTCCCTTTATAAAAGCGTTAATCATCATGTTTTTGTCCTTTGAAAATAATGATACTCTCAAGGTAGAAGACGACCACACGCCTGTTTGGTTCCATGGTTAACTGAGGTCAGCACCAGGGCGGAAATGAGTGCACGTGGCTTGGTCTATAAAAGAGGAGTTTTTGTTTTCTTTAGTTCCTCTCCAGCACTTGCTTTTTCTCCAAAGTGCTGAGATCTCAGAAAAGCACTTGTTCCATTTCTCAAATTATCTTTGATGTGTAATACCTGAAAGATGTTTAGCCTAATACACCAAAAGTGTGCTCACGGTGCATTTATCAGTAAAAGTTCAATTATATTATTTTCCTTATTTGCAGTTATATAGATTTAAATGGTGTGTGTGTGTGTGTGTGTGTGTGTGTGTTAGTCACTCAGTCGTGTCCGACTTCACAACCCCACGGACTGTAGCCCGCCAGGTTCCTCTGTCCATGGGATTCTCCAGGCAAGAATACTGGAATGGGTTGCCATTTCCTCCTCCAGGGGATCTTCCCCACCCAGGGATTGAAGCGGAGTCTCCTGCATAGCAGGCAGATTCTTTCCCATCTGAGCCACCAGGGCAGAACCATATACATTTAAACTGATGCAGAAAAGGTAAAGTGAATATTCCACATTTACTCCTGTCTACTTCTCTCTTGGGGGAAAACAAAATGATCAGGTTTGTACCCTGAAGGCTCACCTGGCTTTGGTGTGTGTGCAGGTGGGCGTATATAAAATAGATTGTGGGTCGTATCCAATTTTAGGAGGAACGCTTAAGGAACCTCCACCTCCAAGGCCAGAAAAAGACTTGGTTTTTCCACAGTTGCTCAGCAGGTAAAATGAAATCTGTTCTCACTTCCTGCAGCCCTGCCGGCAAAGGCTTTTTAACGGAGAGCAAACTCCACGTATGTCAGCAGCTAGGATGTAAAACCGAGTGGGCTTTTGCAATCTTCCTGAGCCCCGGGGTCCCCTCTTCAGGCCGGGGGTGCAGGATACTTGGTCCAGAGAAGGGAAGTTTGATGATAAATCCCAGGGGGCCTCTGCTGCGCTTTGTGATCCACACTAATTTTATACTCTTAGCAGCCTTCAAAGCAAGAGCCTTCGGTGTCTAATTATCCCTGGCCCTTCCTGAAACAGTGTGAGTGCAGCTTTTCAAACAGAACCGCAGTACATGGTTTGCTCTATTAGCTTGACCTGCAGGGGAAGTGGTGTCCTGGAGCCTCAGAAATAATAATGCATCCACAACAATATGAAACGAAAACGCGTGCTCACGCAGTCTCTGCCTCTGATACAGAGGGCTTGGGGCGGGCGAGCTCAGTCGCCCAGTTGTGTCCGACTCTTGGTGAACCTTTGGACGGGAGCCCTCCAGGCTCCTCTGTCCATGGGGATTCTCCAGGCAGGAATGCTGGAGTGGGTTGCCACGCCCTCCTCCAGGGGATCTTCCCGACCCAGGGGTGGAACCCGGGTGTCCTGCATCTGCAGGCAGATTCTTTACCAATCAGCCACCAGGGTAGCCACCTCGGGGCAGGAGACCAGAGCCGTGTGTCCGACTTAACATCCAGGGGTCGGCGTGGAAGCCAGCCGATCAGCTGGGGGCCTGGCAGAAGTCACAGCCCAAGGTGGTGGTGGGTGGCGGGTGGTGGGTACGACCTGAGAAGGGCACCGCGGCGGTGCCCTTGGCGGGGAAGTGCCGAACGTTGTCAGACGCCTTTAGGACGTAGACACTACACCCTGGGCTGCCGTGAGGTCCGAGTGCCAAGGGCCGGGGTTTGTGCAGGCCGACATGTGCTCCTCGGATGCACAGCGATTGTCTCCAGCCTGTTCTGCAGGGCGTCCCTCTGCCCACACACCGAAAAGAAAGCACACTCAGTCTGTGGCCCCACGGACCACCCTGGGGAGGGATGACTATCTGTCCCCATCAGGACCATCCACCTCAGAGATGCCCCCGGGGCAGAGGAGACGCGCTCTTCACCCCCTCCTCTCCAGGCCCGGATAGCGTCCACCAGCACTCTCTGGGGTGGGCAGGAGCCTCAGGACGAGGCTGCGGAACCTCTCTCTATTACACTGTCCTGATGGTGAGGTGAGGAAAGCTTTCAGAGTGGAATCCAGTCCGTGTTGATGTGACTACTGAAATAGGAGGATGAGACAACAGGAGAATTTGTAACTTGTGCTTCTTAGTCTGTTTCTTCCTTCTTTTCAGTTTAGTTCAGTCCCTCAGTCGTGTCCGACTCTTTGTGACCCCATGGACTGCAGCACGCCAGGCCTCCCTCTCCATCACCGACTCTGGTTGTTTACTCAAACTCATGTCCATTGAGTCAGTGATGTCATCCAACCATCTCATCCTCTGTCATCCTCTTCTCCTCCCACCTTCAATCTTTCCCAGTATCAGTCTTTTCAAATGAGTCAGCTCTTTGCATCAGGTGGCCAAAGGATTCGAGTTTCAGCTTTAGCATCAGTCCTTCCAATGCAAATTGAGGACTGATTTCCTTTAGGATGGACTGGTTGGATCTCCTTGCCGTCCAAGGGAATCTCAAGAGTCTTCTCCAACACCACAGTCCGAAAGCATCAATTCTTTGGTGCTCAGCTTTCTTTATAGTCTGCAACGCTCACATCCATACATGACCACTGGAAAAACCATAGCCTTGACTAGACGGACCTTTGTTGGCAAAGTAATGTCTCTGCTTTTTAATATGCTGTCTAGGTTGGTCATAGCTTTTCTTCCAAGGAGCAGGCATCTTTTAGTTTCATGGCTGCAAGCCATCTGCAGTGATTTTGGAGCCCAGAAAAATAAAGTCAGCCACTGTTTCCACTGTTTTTCCATCTATTAGCCATGAAGTGATAGGACCGGATGCCATGATCTTTTCCTTCTTTATTGAGGTATGATTGACACATAATATTGTGTAAGTTTAAAAACGGAACCGTGTTATGACTTGATACACTTATACATTGTGAAATGACTGCCACCGTAGAGTTAGCTAACACCTGCATCACTTCACATACTTTTAATTTCTTTCTGGAGGCTTCCTAGGTGGCTCAGTGGATAAAGAATCTACCTGCAATGCAAAAGATGCAGGAGCTGTGATTTTGATCCCTGGGTGAGGAAGATGCCCTGGAGGAGGAAATGGCAACCCGCTCCAGTGTTCTTGCCTGGAGAATCCCATGGACAGAGGAGCCTGGCGGGCTACAGTCCATGGGGTCAGAAAGAGTCAGACGGGGCTGGAGTGAGGGAGCATCATTTCCGTCCATTTCCTTGGTGGTGAGACCGTTTAAGATTTACGGCCTTTGCAGCCTTGGTGGTGAGACTGTTTAAGATTTACGGCCTTCGCAGCCTTCACGAAGACAAGACGGCGTTGTTGACTGTGGTCCACCATGCTGTGCATCATGTCCTTGGAATTTCTTCCTCTTACAGTTTGTTTTCTGGTTCTCTGTCACATCTCCGCACTTCCAATCCCAGCCCCCAGCCCCTGGGGACCACCACTCTGCTGTCTGCTTCTAAGAGTCCGGATTTTTTTTTTTTTTTAATTGAAGGATAATGGCTTTACAGAATTGTGTTGGTCTCTGCCAAACATTACAATGGATCAGCCATGGATATACATGTGTCCCGTCCCTCTTGAATCCCCCTCCCACCTCCCTCCCCATCCCACCCGTCTAGGTTGTCACAGAGCCCTGGTTTGAGTTCCCTGAGCCACACGGCAAATTCCCACTGGCTGTCTGATTTTACATATGACAGTGCATGTTTCCATGTTCCTCTTTCCATAAATCCCATCCCACATATGGGGTCACACGGCATTTCTCTTTCAGTGTGTTCGGCATCGTGCCCTCAGGGTGCATCTAATTTGTTGCCAATGGCAGCATTTCGTTCTTATGGCTGAATAATATTTCTGTGTGTGTGTAGCGTGTGTCTTCATGCCTCCCTGAGGCTTTTTCTTGCATCTCCCTGTTGATTTTCCCGTCCTCGCTGGCCGCGGGTGTCTCTCCTCCGGATCTCACCCCCTGGTCCCGCCCCAACCCTCCAAAGGCACCGGATTGACGGCTTGTGGACAGGCGCGCCCCCTAGTGCCAGCCTGGGGATTACATGACCGTCTGCGCCGCGGCCCGCGCCTTAAGGTTTCCTCTGCCTGTTTCCCTTGGGGCCTCCCGGGCCTGCGTGGTAAAGAACCCACCTACCGCTGCAGGGCGCCCAGGAGACACGGGTTCGAAGATCCCCCGGAGGACGGAACGACCAGCTTGTTGTCATTCTTGCCTGCAAGATGCCATACACAGAGGAGAGGGTTCCCATCGAGGGGGTCGCAAAGGGTCGGACACGACTGAGCACCCCAAAGAAGGGAAGTGGGGATTCAGCCGTATCCTATGTCACCTCTGAGGACAGACGTGGGACCCGAGGGTAAAAGTTACAGGGAGCCGCACTTTGGTTTTTTATTGCGAGAAAACCTAGTTTGCAAATAGCTACTCATTGCCACTGGGAGTCACAATTTGTGAAGTCTTGACTTCCCATTCCTGGACATATCCTAGACCTCTGGGTACCCCAAGAAGGGTTGAACGCCTCAGAGTTGCTTTAAAGACCTCTACTTTACTCTGTTCTGCCTCTAAAATGTTCTGTGTATCTGCATTTCCATTCTTCCATGCTAGTTTGTTAGTCTTTTTAAGGACAGATCATTCATGTCTTACTCACCTTTGTATTCTTCATATTCAGGGTATAGCAGCATTACTGAAAAAAAAAAAAAAGACATTCCTTGACTGGAAACAGAAACTGTTAAGTTGTGTGTGGTGGGGGGGGGGGGTGCATACTAGTTTCATTAGCTTAAAGAGCCTTCTCCATTTTGAGATTCTCAGAGTCTGTCCTCCAGCAAAGATTGTGATGTAAGCCATCACTACCAAGTTAGATGTTTTGAACTGCCACCTCAGTGGGTTTGAATAGATGCAGTGCCTGTTTTCCAGTTTGACAAACTCCTGGTTCATATTGGGAGCAGGCATTCAGGGAATCCTTGGTTGTGGGCATGGCTTCCAGCTAAAACACCCTGGATGAGACCACAACCAGCGCTCTTGTCTTAGATCAGCTTAGCTTGATGGCGACCCCTTGCAAAGCTGAGGACCCAGAAATGTACTCCCCAGAAAAACATCCGCCAACCCAGTATTACCAGAACACCACCTTTGATCTAAAGGTAGCAGAGTAAACAAACACCTACTTGCTTACCCTAATTCTCCCCCCTCTCATTTCATTTCTGGCTGTTGGCTTAGGCCCTTGAAATGTATCTCAGAATGACTGGCTTCCACATGCTGGGAATGGAAGTTTGGTTTGAAGATCACTCCATTCTGTCGCTTGGAAAAAAAATCAGCGCCGAGCTTAGTCATCAGTGGGCAGGATGGCTGCCTGACCTGTGGGCTTCTGCAGCCCAATTCTGTCAATGCAGAGGGACCCCTGTTATTAGCAGGTCAGGAATTTCCCAGCGTCTTTTTACTTCTCTGTCTCAGACGCATCCTGAAGACCAACCAAGAACAAGTCTTATGAGTTGTACTTTAGTTTCAATCTTTGAGGACTCAAACATTTCATTCTGCACCCCCTTGATAATCCAGTCCTCGTTTACAAACGTATGGAGGAAAAGTCAGTCCCTCTGTACATCTCTGCTTCTCTGTCTCACACACATGGCTCTCTCTCTGTCTCTCTGTCTCTCTCTCACACAGACACACACACGTCTGTCTTTACCAATGACGTTTCCCTATATTGGTGAATGCATAATATTAATACATCTAGCAGAAGACGCCTTTGAGATTAACAGAGGTCACTGAAGGTGAAAGTCACTCAGTGGTGTCTGACTCTTTGTGACCCTAAGGACTATACAGTCCATGGAATTCTCCAGGCCAGAATACCGGAATGGGTAGCCTTTCTCTTCTCCAGGGGATCTTCCCCAACCCAGGGATCGAACCCAGGTCTCCCACATTGCAGGCAGATTCTTTACCAGCTGAGCCACAAGGGAAGCCCAGGAATACTGGAGTGGGTAGCCTTTCCCTTCTCCAGTGGGTCTTCCTGACCCAGGCATCGAACCGGGGTTTCCTGCATGGTAGGCAGATTCTTTATTAGCTGAGCTAACAGAGAAGCCCAACAAAGGTCATTGCATTTTTAATAATTAAATATAGTTGGTTTACAAAATATGTTAGTTTCAGGTGTATAGCATAGTGATTCTCGTTTTTTTTTTTTTTCAGATTATATTCAATTGGAGGTTATTACAAGATACAAGGGATAATTCCCTCTGCTCTGCAGTAGATCCTGGTTGCTTATATAGCTTATATATATTAGTTTATGTCTATCAATCCCATACTGCTAATGCCCAGCACTCAGTGGTAACCAGTAATGTTTTGTATGTCTGAGACTGTTTTGCATATACGTTCGTTTGTATTATTTGTTAGTCCACACATTAAGTGGTATCATATGATATTTGTCTTTCTCTGACATTTCACTAAACATAATATTCTTTAGGTCTATCCACATTGCCGCAAATGGTAATATTTTATTCTTTTTGTGGCTGAATAATATTTTGTCTTATATATATACACATGGCTTCCCTGGCAACTCAGACAGTAGAGAATCTGCCTATAGTGCAGGAGACCCGAGTTCAATGCCTGGGTCAGGAAGACCCCCCAGAGAAGGACATGGCAACTCACTCCAGTCTTCTTGCCTGGAGAATCCCATGGATAGAAGAGCCTGGTGGGCTACAGTCCATGGGGTTGCAAAGAGTCAGACATAATTGAGTGGCTAAGACATATATATTTATGTATATGTATATACACACATACATACATACATGCATACACACACACACGTCTTCCTAATTCAGTTCTCTGTCACTGGACACTGGGATTGCTTCCTTGTCTTGGCCACCGAGAAGAGAGCTGCTTTGAACATCGGGGGGGCATGCATCTTTGCCAATTGGAGTCTTCTCCAGACATATGCCCAGGAGTGGGCTTGCCGGATCACATGATAAGGTTTTTTAAAAAATATTTTTACAGCACCTCTGTACTGTTCTCCACAGCAGCTGCCCCAATTTCCATTCCTGCACCAACAGTGTGGGGGGGTCCCCTTTCCTCCCCACGTACCCCCAACCCCCCCCGCCACTCCTCCAACATTTGTTATTTGTAGGAATGGGCATCACAAGTAAAGAAAGCTGGAGGCGGGCTCCTTCTGTGGACCCTTCTCCACGTCCAAGGCCATGGCACCAGCAGGAGCTCCCATTGGTGTGCAGGTCTGAATACACTCTTCCTTTGCCTTCCATATACTGCCTGGCTCCACCGGGTTCGTGCACCTTCTCTACTCTCCCCCCTACCGTGTGTCCCTCCAGCTGGACGGCCACCTCCGTGGGGCCATCTGCTGACCTCCGAGTCCCTCCTGGCGCCCAGATCTTCCTGCCCGAACTGGCAGCCGCTTGCCTGCTCCCCACAACTCCATGAGGCAGAACGTCTTTTTCTCCAAACCCTGGGTGGCGGCTCTCGGAGGGGAGAACCTCTGCCTGTCTCACAGAGCGAAGTAGATCTCTCTGAACCAGAGTTATCGGGGAACACGTGTCCAGGGGCTACAGATAGGAGCTTTTAGAAGACAAATCCTTGTCGGTTTCAAAAAGATAAACATCTCCGGAGCCCGCTAATCATCTTTATGGAGCACCTAACTGCCAGAAGCTCAGAGCTTTCTTCTTCCATAATCGCATAACGGCTGGCATTCAAAACGTTACTCCCGAGATGGCTAAAGGGTGTCTATTACCCTCATTTTTCCACAAAGGAAACCGAGATAAAAGGTTTAAGTGGTTTTGCCCAGAGGGACAGAGAAGAATTAGAAGTAGCATCAGAGATACAGGAGAAATGCTCGGTTTAGATTTGGGTTATATTAGAGGACTTTGTGAAATAAATAAATGCTTTGATACGTATATATATTTGTATGTGTAAATCTCTCACCATCTCTCTCTCTCTCTCTCTCACACACACACACACACAGATAG
Organism: Hydropotes inermis; assembly: GCA_020226075.1. NCBI lineage: Eukaryota > Metazoa > Chordata > Mammalia > Artiodactyla > Cervidae > Hydropotes > Hydropotes inermis. Next base: position 129,290,196 of record CM035303.1, read on the forward strand.
ATTTATTCCCCAGGTGGTCGAATGTGCTTGATGTTGCAGTACTCACTCTGAAGACATAAACTGTTGTTGTTAATCACTAAATCTCATCCTTCTCTTTTGTGACCCCGTGGACTGCAGCCCACCAGGCTCCTTTGTCCATGGGCTTTCCCAGGCAAGAATACTGGAGTGGGTTGCCATGCCCTCTTCCAGGGGATCTTTCCCGAGCTGGGGATCGAACCCCCGGCTCCTGCATTGCAGGCAGATTCTTTACCACTGCACCCCCTGGGAAGCTCAATATGCATATCACCTGGATGAAAATCCCTGTGTCCCTCTATTTTGTTTTAGACTGAGAGTCCACTTTCCTCTAAGTCGCAGATTCTTGGGAAACAGACCATAGAAATCTAGTTCTAACAACGGTACACCCAACTTAGATTTCTCTTTCATTACTTTCAAGGACACCTCTTTCTGCTTCTCCCTCTCAGAAACTTCACGGAACCACAGAGTAAAAAAAAATGTTAATAGTTCTATAACGATAGTCTTCTTGACCTGCCTGGTATGAAGCTACATTCTAAACCCTTCAACCAAAGTTCAGATTGCTCCGTTCCTTCTAAATTATTTATATCCACTGCCCCAAGTGATATTTTCAATGTTTCAGGACCACAGTGTCAGGTTATTTCGGCAACAACCTTGGAATGCAAAGCTTGTCCTTAGGCATGATTCATTTTTTTTTTTTTTCCATTGTCATTTTAAGGCATGGGTTTATTTTATTTCATTTTCAAGCTTGGGTGAAGAAAGAACACTATTTTAATGTTTATCTCCCTTGTTATTACTCTGGGTCCAGAATTTCCAAGAAACAACAGTACAAATAACGGGGTTATGTAAGCATTTTCTCTTTCCTCCATTGAAAAAAAAAACACAGAAATCAAAAACAGCTTTTAATGGAGTATACAGACAAAATATGCTGTTGGCATAGCTGTCTGCTGTTGACACAGATGACAACATATTTCCAAGTCTTGCCAGGATCATGTAAACATTCCTTAAACTAAATTTAAGCTGTGCTAACATGAAGGCAACACCAGATAAGATAGGAAACACTTGGTGAAGAGGTGACTCACTCCCTTGGGATTCTTTTTGAAAGATACTTCTTTTTTTTTTAATTGAGTTACCATAATTTCATTGTACTTCTGAAGTCCTTGCCTAGCTATCAGCCTTTGGCATTTAGACATCTGTCCGAGGTTTCAAGGAATAAGATAATTATTCATTAACGATAAAATCGCCACAGTCCTTTAAAGCCCAGCAGCTCCGTGGTGACCTTCACTTAATCCACCACGGAGATTAAAGAACTAATCCTGAAGTCTGTCTGCAGAGTCAGCCCCAGAGCGGGCGTCAGGTCTAAGACCTAGTCACCTGTTTCTTTGCCAGGCGATTTGCCTGAAGGGGGAAATGGGGGAATCATCCAAGGTAAGCCCACCTCCCCCACACCCCTCCACTCACTCTGCTTCTGTGGCTGAATCTCTTGACATGGACAAAGGAGGTGGGTAATACAGGATTCTTCTCAGATGCTCCGTCACTGTTGGGATGAACAGGGGGTGGCCTCCTGGTAGCATCTCCGAGGCCTCATTGCCTTGAGGACTGTTGAGTAATGAAAGGCTGTTTGCCAAGTGAACGGTGCTGACGACAGTCTGTCTCTGGTATCATAAAAGCAGAGGTGCTGTGTGTATCTGCATGGCTGTGTGTACTCGTGTAGGATGCTGCAGACCTTCCCAGTGATACTGTGCAGATGCTCTTCCAGGACCAAGCTGGGACTGGAGGTTTTGAGCCTCTGGAGGTCTCCCCTCTTGGCCGTGATACCCTGCTCTGCCTTCTGCTGACCAGGTCTTAGAGAGCGACCACAGCATGTTCGAATCACCTCTCTCCAGTTTAAGGCAGTGTCATCCCGTTTCAGCCTGCTCCTGCGTCTGACTCCCTCCTGCGTGGGCTCCTCACTGTCACTGGATTAAATACCCCGTGTCTGAGAATGGACTGGGCAGTGCTCTTGCCCTCGGGCTCTCTGCAACTTCCTGAGAAATCCACACTCCATCTTGTACAGGGCATTCGAGACGTCCCCTTCATGGTCAGAGTTAGGGTCACGTTTCCAGATCTTCCTTTTGACTCATGTGCACAGACCCTTGCTGAACCATCACTCATGTTTAAAGATACACCTCGACTCAGCAACCAAAAAGTAAACAACCTTATTTTTTAAAAAAAAAAAGGGCCAAAGGGCTTCCCTGGTGGCTGAGTGATGAAGAATCTGCCTGCCAACACATGGGACACGGTTCTGATCCCTTTCCAGGGCGATCCCACAATCCTCGGGGCAGTTAAGACTGTCTCCTCTAGAGCCTGCAAGAGGCCATGACTCGTGAGCCCATGAGTCCTAGACCGTGTGCTTCGCAACAAGAGAAGTCCCTGGGGCGAGAAAGCCGCGGGCCGCAGCTAGAGAGTAGCCCCCACTCGCCGCTACGAGAGGAAAGGCCTGGCAGCAAGGAGGAGCCATCACAGCCCCCAGTAAATAAGTACATCAAACGATGTTTTTTTTTTTTTTTATAAAAATGGGCAAAGGACCTGAATAAACATTTCCCCAAAGCGCAATACAGAGATGGGCAGAAAGCTCATGAAAAGATGCTCTGTGTCTCTAATCATCACGGAGACGGACATCAAAGCCACAGGGAGATACCATCTCCCACTCAGGAGGAGAGCTATGATCAAGAAAAAAATAATAGCGGTCACTTTGGTCAGGGCTGTGGAAAAACCAAAACCCTTATGCATTCGGTGGGAATGTACAATGGTACAGATGCTGTGGAAAACACTTTGGCTGTTCTTCAGAAAATTGCATTAGAATCACCACGAGGTCCAGCACTGCTGACTATTTTCCAAAAGGTGTGAAACGAGAGTTTCCAATAGCAACACTCACATGAGACTTGGACCATAAAGAAAACTGACCACCGGAGAACTGATGCTTTTGAACTGTGGTGTTGGACAAGACTCCTGAGAGTCCCTTGGACTGCAAGGAGATCCAACCAGTCCATCCTAAAGGAAATCAGTCCTGGGTGTTCATTGGAAGGACTGATGCTGAAGCTGAAACTCCAATACTTTGATGACCTGATGTGAAGAACTGACTCATTGGAAAAGACCCTGATGCTGGGAAAGATTGGGGGAAGGAGGAGAAGGGGACGACAGAGGATGAGATGGTTGGATGGCATCACCGACTCAACAGACGTAAGTTTGAGCAGGCTCTGGGAGTTGGTGATGGACAGGGAGGCCTGGCGTGCCATGGTTCATGGGGTCGCAAAGAGTCAGACACGACTGAGCAACTGAGCTGACTGTTCATAGCAGCATTATTCAGGGGACTTCCCTGGTGGTCCAGTGGCTAAGACTCCATGCTCCCAGTGCAGGAGGCCTGAGTTCAGGCCCTGGCCAGGGAACTAGATCCCACACGTTGCAATTAAGAGTTCTCATGCCACAGTGAAAGATCCTGAGTGCTGCACCTAAGACCTGGTGTAACCCAAATGTCTATCAGTGGATAAACAAAAAAGCCAAGTGGGATATAGACGCACTGTGGAATATGCTTCAGCCTTTAAAAAGGAAGGAGATTCTGACACATGCTAAAAATCTTTGAGGGTATGATGCTAAGTGAAATAAGCTGGTCCAAAAATAATGCTGTATGATTCCACTTACGTGAGACTCGCAGAGTACTCATAGGGATAAAAGGTACTAGAACGGTGAGCCTTAGGGGTTGGGCAGTGGGACTGGGGGCTATTGTTTAATGAGGACAGAGTTTTAATTTTGTGAGATGAAAAGTATCCGAGAGATGGGTAACGTGGGTGACCGCAAAACAGTGTGAGTGTCCTTATGCTTTTGAAGTGTACCCTGAAAAATGGTGTGCGTGTGTGTGTTAGTCACTCAGGCATGTCTGACTCTTTGTGACGCCATGGACCGTTGTCCACGAGGCTCCTGTGTCCATGGGATTCTCCAGGCAAGAAAACTGGAGTGGGTTGGCATGCCCTTCTCCAGGGGACTCTCCCCACAAAGGGGTAGAAGCTGGGTCTCCTGCACTGCAGGCAGATTCTTTACCGTCTGAGCCACAGAGAACAAAGCCTGTGATTTGTGTACATTAGCACAATTTAAAGACTGCAAAAAGATTCCCCGCTCCCTGCTCCCCGCCAACCTTTTTCTTCCCTCCTCTGTCTCTGTAGAATCCTCCCAGCTCCTAAAGGTCTAGTTCAAACATGACCCTCTCCACGAAAAAGTCCTTTTTGCAAACAGCTGAACTGGAACAGTTCTTTCTTGGAGCGGCCATCAGCTCACAGAGGTTTCCGTCACAGCCCTCGCCACGGAGGTCTGTGTCTGATTAGTGAGTGCTGATCTGGGTGGGTCAAGCTGACCACCCCAGTGGAAATGTCGTGGCTTCCTCCTCTTTGTACCTAACAAACGGACCCACACCCTAAACGCTCAGATTGAGTCATCTGACAGCTCTCTCCCTTTCTCTCTTTTTTGACAGAACCTTGGGGACTGGAACTGTCCCTAGTGCTTATGAGATGTTGCCTCCTTCTGGAGTCGGGCCACACAGGGTGTCTCATTTAGCAATTTAAATTTTTTGGAAGGACCTCAAACTGGCGTGTGAAGCTATTTGAACGAGTCGAGATAAGCTTCTTTCCAGAGAGAGAGCTTTCCGACCTCTTAATCCTTCTTTCACACTGTAATCTTTAAATAACGTTTCCAGCGGTAATTCCATTTTCCCACACACGTCGCGGAAGATCTGGGTGTCATCCAAATATAAAATCACCGTTTGTCAAATATTATTAGGTTTCTGTTTAATATGGAGAAATAGATGTGTCAGGAGGCCAGATATAAGACATGTGGTTTATTAAAGGAAACCAAAGAGGAACCTGTATTTATGATCTTCACATCATGGTAATTTGTATATGTTCTCCACGCAGTTGTGAAAAATGGGCTAAATGTTAGGGATGGATGAACAATTTTATCTCAGTCTTTGTTTATAAGTCTCTGTTTATTAATTGTTGCGAAGTCACAAGTAGCTTTCCCAGTATTTCCGCCTGGCTCCAACTTGATAGATCTAGCTCATGGTAAATATTTATTGTGGCTTTTTGTGTGTGTGTTTGAATAAGTGAGTTTTAGAATCAGTGAAAAATGTCTTCTGGTCTTACTCCCCCCCACCCCACTGTCCTTATTTTTTTCAAGAGAACTGGCCCAGTTCTTCAAATCGATTATACCAAATCTCTTCCATCCCCACCCATCGCTGTTTCCTGACATGCATTTGTTTGTTGTTGAGTGAATCCAAGGAACATCTTTCTGCATGGACCTGCTATCCCTGACCTCATATTTTAACATGCTATTTTTTTAAAAAATCATTTTGACATTTAAAAAATTTATTTAATTGTAATTGGAGGGGGGTTGCTTTACAAAGTTGTGTTGGTCTCTGCCGTACGTCCCCATGAATCAGCCATCAGTGTACATGTGGCCCCTCTCTCTTGAACTTTCCTCCCGCCTCCCTCCCCATCCCACCCCTCTAGGTTGTGACAGAGCCCCGGGTTGAGCTGCCTACGTCACAACAGCAAATCCCACTGGCTGTTTTGCGCATGATACTGTAGATGTTTCGATGCTTCTCTGTCCATTTGTCTCACGTCTCCTTCCCCCACCCCGTGTCCACAAATCTGTTCCCATTTCCTTTCCTTTGCTCTCAGGGGTTATCCTGTGTGGTCTTGCTTCCAGTGCAAGATTTGGGTCTTACTATTTACTAATTTGGGTCACCCGCAGACACCCTCTCTTTCTGAGTTTTAAGGCTGACTCCCCTCCTGTTCTCTCTCTCCCTTCCTGGACAAAACTGGCTTTCCCCTCACCATGGGCTTCCTGCACCTCTGTAGCCCATCCGCTTGGACCCTGTCTGAGGCTACCATTTTCTGCCCTCCCAGGGAAACGAGAGAGTTCTGCAGCCGGGTGTCAATGACCCTGAATTCCCTTCGTTAGCCCGTCTGTAGCCAGTAAGAGTGCAAGAATCTCAGGGCTCTGCACAAAATGTGCAGTTGGAGATAGCAACACCCTTGACGCTGGTGTGAACACCCATCATTTCTTAAAACTGGTACTGATTTTCTAATTTTTTTAAAAAAGAAATATATATATTTTCAATTCTGTTTGGCTACACCAGGTCCTAGTGGCAGAATGCACTGTCTTTCAACTGTGGCCTGTGACCTCCTAGTTGCAACAGGTGGGATCTAGCTCCTTCACCAGGGATCAAACCCCCCCCCCCCCCCCCCTGCGTTGGGACCATGGAATCTTAGCCCACCGGGGAAGTCCCATAATTTTCTTCTTGTTCTTCACTTGTTCAGGAAACCGTGATGACTGTTCAAACCTTTCAGGATGTAACGCGTGTTACAGATGTTCTGTGCCTTTACACCTCCTTCCTATTTCATCTCCAAGCAAACAGAGGTGTGTGATGTTAGAAGCGTCAATATTGATAGACTGACTGTCATCAGAATCGGGAAGTGAAAGGGAGCCATGGGTGAATAGTTAAACCAGACAAGCAAGGACCAACCAGCATGTTCCCCAGCAAAGCTATCCAGTTAATTTCCTTAGCTGTGACCTCACTCAGCTCCCTGGAGACCAATTTCTAGATAGTCTAACCCGAAGTAGCTAAAGAAGTCGTAAAGCTTTATGGAGATAAGACACTATAAATCTTGGTTGCAGTGACTTTATCTCTGCGGGGACGTACGCCAAAAAGTGCCTGGGAAGAAAACTGCGGTTAGCTCTTCGCAACCTCCAGGGTTAGTTGAACCTGACTGCCACCAGTGGGAAAAATGCAAGCACAAACATCCTAAGCGCAAACACAGTAATTCATTCATTCATTCCTCTAGGAACCTGCCACCCTACCCCTGTGTTAGGATTTCCCAGTCTTGAGAGGGAAGATGGATGAACCAGCCATTACAGTATCCTGCGATGAGGGCTGTGTGTTTTTGTAAGCCGGCACTCATGGGGATTTGTTAAAGCAGGAGGAGGAAGCTAACGCAGGTTGATGAAAGCTAATACAGATCTGCACTCTGGTGAAGAACATAAACATGGTCCAGATGGGAACAGTCAGGAATTCCAGGGCCACCCAGGCTGGACCTCTGCCTGAGGGCTGAGATTAAGGCTGCAAAGGAAGCCCAGGCACCCACTCAGGTCAGAGATGTAGACGCTTTCACGAAGCTTGGTGATGAGGATGGAGAGAAAAAGACGAAGAAACAGTTTACCTTGGGGCTGTAAGACTCCACCTTCCCTTGCAAGAGGCGCAGTTTCAATCCCCCGGTCAGGGGAGCTAAAAATCCCACATTCCCTGTGGCGGAAATAAACCAAAATATCAAAGAGAAGCAACATTGTTACACATTCAATAAAGACTTTAAAAACACTCCACATAGAATAAACAAAAATCCTTTTAAAATAGAAATGATTTACATTAACACAATGGCCCTTTTCTACACCATCATTCCTCCAGGGTGGATACATAACAGTTAACCTTATTCTTGAAAAGAGCCTTTGGAAATAGACGCGAATTTCTGAGAGAAAGAGACAGAGTTTAAACGGCTGAAAATCTGGTAGCGTACCCCAACACATATACGTGTGAGTGCATGCTCAGCTGCTTCGGTCGTGTCCGACTCTGGGACCTCATGGACTGTAGCCCACCAGGCTCCTCTGTCCGTGGGATTCTCCAGGCAAGAATACTGGAGTGGGTGGCCATGCCCTCCTCAAGGGCATCTTCCCGGCCCAGGGGTCGAACCCACGTCTCCTCTGTCTTCCCCATTGCAAGCAATTGCTTACACAGTAATTGCTTACACTGCTGAGCCGCCTTGGGGAAACCCATGACAGATGTCATCACAGGCAAGCAGTTTCACCTCTTTACGTTCCCCTCGTCTATAAAGGGGGTCAGTCCCACTTCCAGGGCCTGTATCTTAGGGTTCCTTGCGAATTGTACACAGTGATACAGAAGCACACACTTTAGAAAAGCATGGCTGTTTGTTCCTTTTGCTTAATAAGCAGCGTATCTAAGGCTAAGGGAGAAGTGTGAGAGAGGATTTTTCTAGTCATCTTATATGTGTGTGAAGTGAAGTGAAGTGAAAGTCACTCAGTCATGTCTAACTCTTTGGGACCCGGTGAACCCTATAGTCCATGAAATTCCCCAGGCCAGAATACTGGAGTGGGTAGCATTTCCTTCTCCAGGGGATCTTCCCACCCCAGGAATGGAACCCAGGTCTCCCACATTGCAGGCTGATTCTTTACCAGCTGAGCCACCAGGGAAACCCAACAATACTGGAATGGGTAGCCTGTCCCTTCTCCGAGGGATCTTCCCCACCCAGGGATCGAGCCCAGGTCTCCTGCATTGCAGGTGGGTTCTTTACCAGCTGAGCCACCAGGAAAGACCCCTTATATATATAAAGATTTGTGAAAGCCTTGGGGAGAAGTTCTCCCAGGCTGGCCCCTCTAGAGACGGCCCCATCCCAGGTGGAGATGCTGAGCACGCTCTCTTCCTCCCCGCCCCGCCACAGCAGCAGCCCAGCGGCCCCGCCACCTCACCCGGGCTTGTCTGTCCCTCGTCACTCACCTCCCGAGCCTGCTGCCTCCACCCTCAGACCGCCCAGGTGCCCGGCGCTCACACACACTCTCTCCCAGTTAGACTCTGATCGCGGCGAAACCTCCAGCGGAACACAGCCGCCCCTGGGGCCCAAGAAAGCCAGAGAGACGTCGCCTTGCTGTTTAATAAAGAAGTCATAAACTGTCCCCCGCTGAAGGGACGCCCTTGAAAGCATGTTTAAAGGTGGAACTTCCCCAGCAGCTAGAAAAACAAGGGCGTTGCCGGGCGCTCTGCTCTGAACCTCACTTTCCCTTTCTGCAAATTCTGCAGTGACGTTTGGCTCTGAATTTAAGCGTCCTCTCTCGAGCCTTCCAACAGGACGTGCACCCTGGATGGCTGCCCAGCCCTCGAGGGTGATAAAGACAAGCAGATACGAAACACAAATGTCGAGGAGTCAGAGAAACAGTAAATTGGGCTCACGCTGTATTTTCCCCTGCCTGCAAAGATCCCGAAAGCAGAGCTTCGTTTCCAGCCTCAGACCTGACGCAGGTCTGGCCTGTTGAACACCCTTCCCACTACAAATCAGAGCTGGATTTGCACACCAGCTCTTTCTCAAGCTGCCAAAGCCCCACGTTCATCTGTTCCCCGAGCAAAATGGAATTGAGGGCTGCAGCATCTGCTCTGGGGGCCATCACTATTTACGCAGAAATGTGAAAGACTGGAAATCACTGACAAAGGGGGCTAGAACGGGCTACAAATGCCGTGCAGGTCGGACATGATGGAGTCAAACACGAAAGAGGGCAGAAAGCTTGTGAGGTGCGCATTAACAGAGCCCACACAGAAAAATGCAGAATCCACCCAGCCTAGAAGCGGCCTGAGGAAGGAGGCTGGATGAGAAACATCAGACGCACACCAAGAAAGGACATCGGTCGTCCTCAGAAGCATCAGCTTAGGAAGGAGGCAGCCGTGGAAGGCATCCAGCTCCCGGGGTCGGAAATGAAAGACGTGGGGTTTCATTTTCCAGCTCGCGTCGGTCATGTGAATATATATTTTTAAATTCATTTATTTTTGTCTGCCGTGGCTCTTCCTTGCTGCTCGGGGACTCTATCTGGTTCGGCGAGTGGTGGCTTGGGTTTCTGTTTCTGGCGGCTTCTCTTGTTGCGAACTCTGAGGCACATGGGCTTCAGTAATTGTGGTGCACGGGCTTAGTTTTATGGGGGATCCTCCCTGACCAGGGTTTGAACACGTGTTCCCTGCCTTGGCAGGCAGATTCTTAAGCACTGGACCACCCAGGGAAGCCCTGCATGAATTTCTTAACATCCCTGGGTCTTCGTTGCCAGAGGAATGACTACCTTTGTTAATAGCTCGTTAATAGGTAGTTAATAGGTACCCCACAGGGCTGCTGGGCTGAGGTTATGTATGTGACAGCAAGTAGAATTTTCTTGCTGTCACAAGTGGCTGGGTGGTAAAGAATCCGCCTGCCGAGGCAGGAGACGAGGGTTCGATCCCCAGGTCGGGAAGATCCCCTGGAGGAGGAAGTGGCAACCCACTCCAGTCTTCTTGCCTGGAGAATCCCAGGGACACAGGGGCTGTAAAGGGTTCGATGCGATTGGGCACACACGGGTGTGATAGCAACTAAGACAAACAGCTTAATAGCATTTATCAGATTTCACGACCCGTGGGAAACATTTTAGCACGGAAGTCAGCAAAATGTGCCCATTAGGGGGCCAAGTGCGGCCCACTGTCTGTTCTTTTACACGCCTGGTAGACATTTCGTCCTGTTCAGAATGTGTATAAAACATCGGGTGGGTATAAGACATTTGCTTCACCCCTAAGGGTCCTTGACACCTGTTCCTATTTGCTTCAGCCCCAAACATCCCTAAGATGATCATGGTGGTTCAGTCATGTCTGACTCTTTGAGGGAATCTTCCCTGACCTGGGAACCCAAGTCTCCTGCATGGGCAGGTGGATTCTTTACCAGCAGTGCCTCCTGGGGAGTCACCACCGTACTCGATATCAGAAAGACCCTCCGTCACTGAACACACGCTGTACCTTCCCTCTGTGACGTGTGACACAGGCATCAATAAATATGTGAGTGTTTATCTCTGTCCCCTTCTAGGTGCTGAGGCAAGTCCGTGAGGATAAGCAGTCTTAGTCTCTTTCATCAGTGCATTCTTTTTTTTTTAAATCAATTAATTTTTGTGGAAGTATAGTCGATTTACAATGTTTCCCTCATTTCGGGTGTACTGCAAAGAGATTCGTCGATGGTGCAGTGGTTAAGAATCTGCCTGCCGATGCAGGAGATGCAGGTTCTATCCCTGGGTGGGGAAGATCCCCTGGAGGAGGAAATGGCCACCCACTCCAGTCTTCCTGCCTGGAGAATCCCATGGCGAGGGGAGCCTGGCGGGCTGCAGTCCATGGGGGTCACAAAGAGTCGGACACGAGTGAGTGATTGAACAGTAACAGCAATACCTGATTGCAGTGTTGTGTTCATTTCAGGGGTACAGCGGAGTGATGCACTCTGGCATAGATAATTATCTTTCTCTTGCAGCTTCTTTTTCATTAGCAACTTTTTTTTTTTTTAAACTTATTTGTTACTAATCCATTGATTTTCAACCAGAGTAGAACAGTTTACAGGGCTAGGTTAGTTTCTGCTGTGCTGGGGTCTTCTTTTAATAAAAACGCTTACTGGTCGATCTGTGTGTGTATTTGTTTTGGCTGTGCTGGGTCTCTGTGCTGAGAGGGCTTTTCCCTAGTTGTGGTGTGTGGGCGTCTCACTGCAGAGGCTTCTCTTTGATGCAGGGCACAGGCTCTCGGGACTATGGGCTTCAGTCGTTGCATTGCTTGGGGTCAGCAGTTGTGGCACCCGGGCTTAGCTTCCCCAAGGCATATGCTCCTGCTGCTGCTAAGTCGCTTCGGTCGTGGCCGACTCTGTGTGACCCCATAGACGGCAGCCCGCCAGGCTCCCCCGTCCCTGGGATTCTCCAGGCAAGAACCCTGGAGTGGGTTGCCATTGCCTTCTCCAGTGCATGAAAGTGAAAAGTGAACGTGAAGTCGCTCAGTCGTGTCTGAATCTTAGAGACCCCGTGGAC
>CM035303.1:129301875-129363129 GCA_020226075.1 Hydropotes inermis
TGCAGCCCACCAGGCTCCTCCGTCCATGGGATTTTCCAGGCAAGAGCACTGGAGTGGGGTGCCATTGCCTTCTCTAGTGCATGAAAGTGAAAAGTGAATGTGAAGTCGCTCAGTCGTGTCTGAATCTTAGAGACCCCGTGGATTGCAGCCCACCAGGCTCCTCCGTCCATGGGATTTTCCAGGCAAGAGCACTGGAGTGGGGGGCCACTGCCTTCCCCTCCAAGGCGCATGGATCTCCCCAGACCCCGTGCTGAAACCTGTGTCTCCTGCATTGCCCACCGTTGGCCTCCATTGAGCCACCGGGGAGATCTCTGGATCGTGCTATTCTTAATGTACATTAATTCTTCCTGTATAGCGATCGCAAGCATGTACTGAGCACTCCCTCAGCCTCCTTGAATGAATTTTTTCTTTTTTGCTCAGGAAATCAGTAACTTCCCTACCTAGCGGAAAGTTTAAAAGCACAAAATGCGATGAGAATAAATGAAGCATTTTGTGTTACTGAAAGGACATTGCAGCCTGCCGAGGGAAAGATGCATAAATCAGTGCAATATATGAAATGATTACAACCACTGAACACTGAGTTTCTAAAGTAGACAATTAGTAAATCGCATCAGGCAGCTAGGATGTAAGTCACATGCTCTCTCCGTGATGCATTCAGCAAGAAACGAAGAACAAGGAGATACATAGAAAACTTCCATAGAGAAATGTTAAAGTGCATGACTTAAAAAATGTGTGTGTCAAGTGAGAACTCATAAAGGAAAGTGAAAATATAGATAAACAATAACACCACCATGTACTTTTAAACAGGAAATACAAAGAACCATTAATTGAGAGGGAAATTTAGAACTCTAAATGTTCATAGTAGGAGAGAGATAGTGTGGAAATCCATGAAATGAGCATCTTAACAGAGGGAGTCAGGAAAAGAGCAGCAGATTAAACCACCAAATTACAAGAAAAATCTATTATTCAGACTGGAAAGCTCTTGGTAAGAGTGACTAGGAAAGAGATGGGGAAGAGGAAAGTGCAGAGTGACGGGCAGAAGAGGAGAGGGAAACAGGTGCTGGTGGGGGGCTGGAGAACAAATATTAACTGGTTTTTAAGAGTAGAGTTGTTTCAGACAGAAAAAAGATAATAAAGGGACAGCATTTTCGGCCTTACAGAGTGAACTGGAAACCTTCCAAATTCAAAATCCCAGAAAAAATGGAAATGACTCAAGAAGAAATAAACTATCAAAACTGTCAGTAGTTAAAAAAAAAAAAAAAAAAAGAAAGAAACAAGAAGCTTTCCACAAAGAAAGAACCAATGCCCTGATGGTTTTGTATGTTCATTCTAACAAGCCACAAGTCAGTTTCAAACCAGAGCAGCTCTTCTGGAGAACAGAAAAAATAAGAAATTGAACTCATTTTATGAAACTACCTAACTTTAATAACTAAATCATCCAAGGAGAATCAACCCTACTAAACTCAAGGACAGAATCTTGAATAGAGTATCATCAAAGCAGTCCAGCAATGTGTAAAGAGTAATGTGAAAGTGAAAGTCGCTCAGTCGTGTCTATTTGTGACCCCACGGACTATACAGTCCATGGGATTCTCCAGGCCAGAATACTGGGAAGAGCCATTCCCTTCTCCAGGGGATCTTCCCAACCCAGGGATTGAACCCAGGTCTCCTGGGTTCTCCACATTGCAGGTGGATTCTTTACCAGCTGAGCCACCAGGGAAACCCAAGAATCCTGGAGTGGGTAAACCTATCCCTTCTTCAGCGGATCTTCTGGACACAGGTATCAAACCGGTCTCTCCTGCATTGCAGGTGGATTCTTTGCCAGCTGAATCATGAATAAATTAGGTCTTTCCTAGAAATACACACTTGGATTAACATTAGAAAGATCAATACATTTATTTCCGGAGGGGGGGGGAAATCTATATGATCATATTAAGAAATGAAGAAAAAATCGTTTGATAAGGTTAGTATCTATTCCTGACTTACTTATAAAATAGATCCTTAGCAATTAAGGATAGAAAGTAACTTTCCTACACTGATAAATATGACCTAGCAAAAGCCAAGTTGAAGCATCATATTTAATGCTGAAAAGTATTCCTGCTTAAGATGAGAAGTGAAAATGCTTTCTATGACAACCTACGTTTTGTGTTGGTGGTACTCAAGGCCAGTAAGAAAAATATAAAATGGAACATACTAAATTACAAAGGAAGGGGCAGTTATCCTTCATGGCATGTTCATTTTCTACCTTGAAAACCCCAAGTCTCAAAGACGATTTAGATAAATTATTAGAATCAGTGAGGTTTTATCAATGTTGTTGGATACACTTTAAATATCTGCTGTATGCTAGCAATAACTAGATCACACACTTTCAGAAAATATCTTTCACAAAAGCCTGCAAAGTATAAAAAAAATTAGCAATAAGTAGAAAGACGAGTGATAGAAAGACTTTATGAGAAAAATTGTAAAGTATACTGGAAAATACTAAAGCGAAAGGAAATGAAGAGTTACGATAACAGTGATACCAGTGTTACAGATGTGATCTGTACCCTGAAATCATTGGTGAGGACCAGCCTGCAAAGCGGGAATCCCACCTGTACTTTGTCATGGACCGTCAGTCACTCCTGGTTCTCAGCAGAGACCAAGCCTCAGGGTCCATCTCTGACCGGAGGACTCATGGATGTGACTCGTCGGGAAATGCTCACATCTGACCCTGACAAGGGGTGATGGAGCAGGAGGCACCTGATGCCGTGTTTCATCCTTCATTAAAACGATTCTAAGAGCATGTGCCTTTGTGTGCGGTCCTCAGGATTCTACTTCCCTCCTCCAGTGGACCACATTGTGTCAGAACTCTCCACTATGACCCCTCCGTCTTGGGTGGCCCTGCATGACCAGCTGGTAACTCATCACTTCACTGAGTTACACGTGCCCCTTCGCCACGACAAGGCTGTGATCCAGGAAGGGGAAAAAAAAGCAACCACATTTTAAACATTTACCCACAGACACTGCTGGAAGATCACAGCTACACAACCAATATTTCACACCAAGGAACATCTCACCCGTGATGAGTTCAGTGACCTTATTTTCTATCAGTGCATATTTACCCCCTCCGGTTTCATTCCTTGAAATAACGCCTTTTGTGCCTGTAAAGCAAAGCCCAAAGATGAGTGAGATGCCACTGTCTTTTATTTCCAACGTGGTGACAAGCTCATTTATCACTTTTATTTTTATCTGCAAGGATTTTGCGGAACAGACTTACTCACGATCTAGAACTCTATAATTAGCGATTTCACTCTGTTCCCTTCATCAATATGTCTAGGAAAGGGTGCGTCATTGAGAACAATTTTTTTTTGTTAGTGTTATCTAGATCAGGGTGAGGGAGGCCATTGACTGAAGAACTGAACAAAATAAAACACATTCCCAAAAACCCCACATGGTATTTATTTTGAAGTATTCTAATCACAGCATATTGATTTGTGAGGTCAAATGCTCCCTGATTCAGCTGCAAGAAGACATATTTTGAAAGATGCCAGTTTTATGTAATATGGAAAATTATTCTGTTATGTTTTATATGTTATAATATTTTAAGACAGTAACTATTAAGTAGCAATATTAACCTGGAAGTGGTTCTCAACCATGAGGCTTCAGTCGTTGTTTGTTGTCTTAAAGATTCTTATCCTCTGCTTGTTCCTTGATATGTGATCATGGCAGTGTCTGTGTTCAGCTGGCCCAAGTCTTTAACAAGCAATCCTTGTTAGCATTAAAGGGCTTCCCTGGTGCCTCAGTGTGGAAGAACCTCTCTGCCAGTGCAGGGGACTGAGGTTTGATTCCTGGGTGGGGAAGATCCCCTGGAGGAGGAAATGGCAGCCCACTCCAGTACTCTTTCCTGGAGAATCCCACGGACAGAGGAGCCTGGCGGGGCTACAGTCCATGGGGTCGCAAAGAGTCAGACACCACTGAGCGACTAAGCAAAAAGCACTGTGCCTATTTAGCATTATTTTGAGGTGTTAGACTGTACATCTAAGGTTCAGAGGTCACGAGGTTGGCTGGTGGACTTGGGAATAGATTGAATGCAGACTGCTTTTTTAAGGGACAGGAAACCAAGGCTGTGGACCGCAGTTCACACTTGCAGCTGTATCAGAAGTCTTCCCTCTTTGCTCTGGGTGGTCTCATAGTAGTGACATAAAGTACCATCCCTATGTAAAAATATTCCTTGGCTTGGATGGCCCAGAATAAACTGTGGAAACTTTCTTCCCCCACCTTTGGTTTTGGTATGTCTTCTCTGTTGTGTTTTTGTTGCTGTTGTTTTTCATTTTTATCATGTTGGCCACGCCGCACAGTCTGTGGTATCTTAGTTCCCTGCCCAGGGATTGAACCTGCGTCCCCTTGCAGTTGAAGCTTGGAGTCTTAATTACTGGACCCCCAGAGAAGTGCTCTAGAGCCGTCTTTGTTTTTAATCTGGGAGGATCACTGTCATTTGCTCCTTTCTGAAATAATCTGCGTTTGATCAAACACCATTAACCAACATCTGACTTAAATGGAGTCAACCATGGCTGTTTTGTCATTCTTTGGCAGGGAGTTCAATCTGCACAAATTTATTTTTTTTTTAAAGTGAAAACTAAAATTAAACTTACAATAACCTTCTTTACTTTACTAATTTTAATATCATACAGAAGAAAACAGATACCTGTTTCCATCGTTGATTCTGGTTCTTTTCCCTTTTCTTTGCAAAAGAAATTTCCACAGAATTGCCTGCCAAAGGCAGAATTCAGCATGAAGACTGTCGCTCCATGAAAGAGAGGACTGAAATGCCAAAAGGCCTTCAACTTGACGAATCTCATGATTTACGGGGGGCCACGGCATGCTCCAGAACTGGGCTTGCAAGGTAAGGAAGGCAGGCAGATTTTGTCTCTTGCTGGAATGTTCTAGAAACCAGAGGCGTGGGGTTTTCCCAGATGCTGCTCATGCTTTGAACAGTGTCTAATTGCATGAGGACTCCGGCGGGGAAGAACCATTTTTGTGATAACTCGGGACCCTGGCCCCAAACTCCGCTGTCCAGGCTGGCGGGGCTGGACCCTGTTGAAAAAGTTCATTTTGCTAAGCCAGCAGGAGATCCCAAGTGTCTGGAACCTAAGAATTTCCAGCAGACCCTTGGCCATCTTGCCGCCAAGGCCAGTGGTCCCCAGGTTGCAAAATGGGAGAGCAAGCTTGATATCCTCAGTAGGTGCTCCATTTCTGTTTCACCGTCGTGACGCTCTTTGCCACAGTGGAGCTTCCTACAGGCTGGCACCCAGAGCTCCAGCCCCACGTGATGGAGTCCATCTGTGCCTTTGGGTCCTCAGGGGGCCCCCCAGCGGAGGCAGCCCCAGGTAGCATCCTCTGGGATGTCCTGGCATGATTGCTGCTGAGACTTTGTAAATACATGTTGTCCCTCGACTTTGCGGTCCAGGCGTCGAGAGTCACAAACTCAAACCACAGCAAGAGGAAAGGGTGACTCATCCCATGACTGCCAGAAATGTGCTCTGATGCCACAAATGCCACCGATCATGCTTTAAGGCGCAAAGAATGCATGCCAACATGGAAACGGTCTCTGTTCTGGGGACAGATCCCATCAGTCTGTGTGCTGTTGATTCTCACTCAAAGGTGGCATTTTTTCCTATCTGTGGGGCTGTGCTAGTTTGCACCAGCCCTCTCCTCTGAGGTAGATGCACCTGACTCTTTTGTGTCTGCATCCCGAAGGCTTGATGTTCAAGTTTCTTCCCAAGTGGCTCAGATGGTAAGGACTCTGCTTGCACTACAGGAGGCCCAGTTTCGATCCCTGGGTGGGGAAGATCCCCTGGAGGAGGGCATGGCAACCCACTCCAATGTCCTTGCCTGGAGAATCCCACGGACAGAGGAGCCTGATGGGGCTATCCTCCATGAGGTCGCAAAGAGTCAGACACGATTGATGGAGTGAGAGTAACTCTTTCAACACTTCACGTGAGGAGGACAGCCGTGGTCCCCGCCATGAGATCTCTCATTCTTTCTGCCCATTTGTGGAATGACTTGGGGAACAGAGAGCTGATCAGCAGAAGGACTGCTGGTAGAGGTAAGACGCTCTTTGTCTATTTAAATAAAGCCTGACCGTGGGCAGCCACAGAAAAGCCTCTGGGAAGCTCTCTTTTACCGAGCATATTTTCTGTTGCCTAGGATATGCCTCCTTAGGGTCTGTCTTGAGTCGTGATCAGAATTTATAAGCAGGAATCGTCCCTGTTTCACATGGTTCCACGTCGGGGGCTTGTCTGAAATGCCCTCTGCATCGATAATTACATTGTTTGCATTCCGTGCTCAGACAGTCACACGGGAAGGGGTGTTTCGCTTTGGTGTTTTGGCTCCTGGGGTGGTAGGCACATGAAGAGCTTTGGTCCTCCTCATCCAGGAGATATCAGGTGAGGTTGAAATCTCCAAGGAACAGTAGGAGGATGCTCCATTGTTGCGGCTGTGTTTCCTGTTTTTAAAAAAATTGTGTTGATTCCTGGCTATGCTGGGTATTCGTTGATGAGCGGGCTTTTCCCTAGTTGCGGTGAGGGGGGGCAACTCTCTAGTTGCAATGGGCAGGCTTCTCATTGCAGAGGCTTCTTTGTGGAGCTCAGGTTCTAGGGCACCTGGACTTCAGTAGTTGTAAAAGGTGGGCTTCAGTAGCTGCGGCTCTGGAGCCTTAGAGTACAGACTCAGTCGTCATGGCGCCCAGGCTTTGCAGCTCCATGGCATGTAGGATGTTTTTGGATCAGGGATCCAACCCATGTCTCCTACACGGGCAGGCGGATTCTTTACCCCTGAGCCTCCAGGGAGGCTCCTGTTTGGTTCTGTTAATGGAACCCACATTCAGAATCGTGTAAGGAAGTCGCCGAGAACCTTGATGCTGACGCTTACTTCACGAGGACTGTTCTCAAGTGTCTCTGAGCCAACTCTTGTCCAGAATCTTGCAGGAGCCGCTGTGCAAAGCTCCAGGAGCACCGTCTGTGGTGGTCTGTGTAAATGCATCCGCTCCCGGTGGCCGTGTGAGCTTGGATTGTCAGTGGTGTAACCGTCTGGTCAGTGGTGTAACCTTCACTCTAGGGGTGCAAGACGGGGGCTGCACCTAGGGTTTCTGTGACATCCACTGACCCCCACCCCTCATTAAAAAAATACCCTCTTTTCCTGTATGCTCACTTTCTGGAGGAAAAGCTCGTCTTGTTGCCCTAGCATGTCTGAATCAGACCCTCAGATTCTGAGTTTGGAGGCAGCAGGAGAGTGGTGGCTTTTCCCTTCTCTGAAAAGATGGGCAATTATCCTCAGGGGAAGTTTCATTTCAGGAGATGGAGGCACAGAAACCCACCATGCGTGGGCAGGTAAGAGACGCCTTGTCTATTCCGCAGGCCTCCGCGTCCCTCCCTGGATGCAGTCTTTCCACTTTCAGCTTTGCCCAAACCTGATGTCACTCTGTGCCAAGTAGAAGGGGAAAAAGTGGAAACAGTGGCAGATTTTATTTTCTTGGGCTCCCAGATCGCTGTAGACAGTGACTGCAGCCATGAAATCCAAAGATACTTGCTCCTTGGAAGGAAAGCTCTGACAAACCTACACAGTGTCTTAAAAAGCAGAGATCACTTTACCAACAAAGGTCCCTGTAGTTAACAGCTGTGGTTTTTCTAATAGTCATGTCCAGAGAGTTGGACTGTAAAGAAAGCTGAGTGCCAAAGACTTGATGCTTTGGAATTGTGGTGCCTGACTCTTGAGAGTCCCTTGGACTGCAAGGCAATCAAACCAGTCAATCCTAAAGGAAATAAACTCTGAATATTCATTGGAAGGACTGATGCTGAAGCTGAAACTCTGATACTTTGGCCACCTGATGCAAAGAGCTGACTCACTGAAAAAGACCTGATGCTGGGAAAGATTGAAGGCAGGAGGAGAAGGGGACGACAGAGGATGAGATGGTTGGATGGCATCACGGACTTGATGGACATGAGTTTGAGTAAACTCTGGGAGACGGTGAAGGACAGGGAAACCTGGCATGCTGCAGTCCATGGGGTCACAAAGAGTCGGACACGACTGAGCAACTAAATGACAATAAGAGACACATATATTTGTATCTGTCTTATCTCTCTGTGGAGAGATGTATTTTCAGGAATTGGCTCATGTGATTCCAAGAGCTGGCAAGTTCAAAATCTGCAGGGAAAGATTCTTCAGGCAGAGATTCTGTGTTGCAGCCTTGACAGAGAATTGCTTCTTCTTTGGGAAACTTTCATCTTTGCTTTTAATACCCTCACCTGATTAGATAAGACCCACCCACCATCCACTATGCCCGGCCCAGTGCCATTATGGAGGGCAATCTGCTTTACTCAAAGTATGCCAATTTAAATGTAATCACATCTAAAAAATATATATGTATATATATACTAGTGTGAAACAAGCAGATGGGTCCTGTAGCCTAGACAACTGACGCATAACACTAAAAGGAAATAGCAGTACCAATGACCTGTAGAGATCTGTGAGCTTACAACATGCACCAGGCTTTGTTCCTAGGTCTATGCTCACAATATCATCTTTAATCCATACAGCTGTGTTTGAGGCTGGTATTTTGGCTTTATGTGAGGTGACAGAGTTCAAGTGTTTTTTATAAACCCAGTGGACGAGTATATTGTACCACATCTTCTTTATCCAGTCATCTGTTGATGGACATCTAGGTTGCTTCCATGTCGTGGCCACTGTAAATAGGGCTACAATGAACACTGGGGTACCTGTGTGTCTGACAATTGTGCTTTTTCACAGGGTATGTGCCCAGTAGTGGGGTCGCTGGGGCGTGAAAAGTGAAAGTCACTCTGTTGTGTCCGACTCTTTGCGACCCCATGGACTAGACAGTCCGTGGAATTCTCCAGGCCAGAACACTGGAGTGGGTAACCATTCCCATCTCCAGGGGATCTTCCCAACCCAGGAATCGAACCCAGGTGTCCCACATTACAGGCGGATTCCTTACCAGCTGAGCCACAAGGGAAGTAACAAGAATACTGGAGTGGGTAACCCATCCCTTCTCCAGGGGACCTTCCCAACCCAGGAATCGAACCCAGGTGTCCCGCATTACAGGCGGATTCCTTACCAGCTGAGCCACGAGGGAAACCCTGGAGCGTATGGTAGATGTATTTCTAGTTTTTTTTTTAAGGAATCTCCATACTCTTCTCCATAACGACTGTATTTGTTTACATTCCCACCAACAGGGCAGTAGGCTTCTTTTTTCTCCACATCCTCTCCAGCATTTATTGTTTATAGTTTTTTTCTTTTTAATGATACTCAGCAAGGGGCAAGGCTGGGCTTTGAATCCTAGTCTCTTAGATTCTAGCTTCAACCCTGATCTTCTCCCACCGTCCACTGTTTCTCATATCGACCTTGTTACAGAGTTTATAATTGTGTGCTCAGAAGGAAGAGAAGTGTGTCTTTCCTGAACTGTTTCTCTGAGTACTTAGGAACAACTCTACTCTAATGTGTTCAAGCAAAACAAAACAAAAAACAAAACTCCCGGGTTGCATTAAGCCTCTTAGAATGCAGTGTCTCTCTCTTGACATGCCAGCTGCCAGTGGTTTTAAAACAATACTTGGAAGGAGATAAACTGATAGCTCTTATGGCAGAGCGTTGATGCTGGCTTCAGGGGACGATTACCATAACATTACACGTCAGGAAGCGATTTTCCAAATGACACTTCAGTGACCCCGGAGAGCGTTAAATCAAAGAACAGAGTCTTGGGTTCTGACGATTGAGCGCAAATAAATACATACATAAACCACGTGTCGACTTTTGGTTTTTTAAATAATCAAGCAAATATCACACAGAGGACCGAGCTATTTAGTTTATGGTTCTTTGGAATATTGTCTTGGTCCAGCTAGATGCCACTGTTTCCTTATCAGTTTCTGTCACTGTTTTTAGATCCAGGCAGTAAAACGGGATGGTGTTAGGAGAAAAACACCCCAAACTTGCATGGCAGTTGGGAATTCTCTTTTGTTTTTTTATAAGTATATAAAAGGCTTAACTTTTTTTTTTTTTTTTTTTAAAGCATCAGGTCTTCTCTAGGCTAAAAGTCTTTCAATTTTTTAAACATTTATACAAAATTTTTGGAATATATTCAATTGGAATATATCTAATTAACAATGTTGTGATAGTTTCTGGTGGACAGCGAAAGAACTCAGCCATACATATACACCTATCCATTCCCCCCAAACTCCCCTCCCATTCAGGCTGCCACATGACATTGAGCAGAGTTCCCCGTGCTGTGCAGCAGGTCCTTGCTGGTTCTCCATGTTAAATACAGCAGTGTGTCCATGTCCATCCCAGACTCCCTAACTGTCCCTTCTCCCCATTCTTCCCCCCTGCAACCAGAAGTTCCTTCTCTAAGTCTGTGAGGCTGTTCCTATTTTGTGTACAAGTTCATTTGTATCCTTTCTTTTTAGATTCTACATATAAGGGATGTCATATGATATTTCTGCTTCTCTGTCTGACTTATTTCACTCCGTATGACACTCTTTAGGTCCGTCCATGTTATTGCAAATGCCATTATTTCATTCTTTTTAAATGGCTGAATAATATTCCACTGCATATATGTACCACATCTTCTTTATCTATGCCTCTGTCGATGGACATTTAGGTTGCTGCAGCTGGGAATTCTTGACTGGAGTATGTGTAAAATCAGGAGGTCTCAGGAGGTGGGACCATGTGTTACTCAACATTGTGTCTCTGGCCTCTTGAACCATGCCTCATTCCAACCACAGACAAGACCCAAGACCCATTTCTTGAGCCGAGTCCTTGAACCGCCCCCCAAACTGAAGAATCAGGTCTTTGAGTAACAAGTGGGTTTTCCTCTTTATCCAACACCATAGTTCTCCTGAACACACGCAGAATACAAATATGCCTTTTTCATTCCTGCGGTTTCTAATGTATTTTGCCAAAAATAAAATGTATGCTAATGCCATTTCACTTGAAAGAGCTTTTGACTAAGAGTACCATGGCCGTTCGGAAATAATAACCTGCCGTTTGTGTGATGCAAAAGACTTTGAGGAACCTTGCCAGTCAGTGAAGCTCTCCATTGCCTGTAATATAGACGTAGGTCCACCGTCCTCTTGGGGAAGGACCAGAGTTGGCACGCAGATTCGAGCCACGTATCCCTGTTTAGTTGGAAGAATTGTGGGGTATTTTGGGGGGAGGGGGAGGAACATGGGAGTGATGAAGAACCTAGCCAAGCATCACTGAATATTCAGCTCCTCACTCATACATGGGGCTTCCCTGGTAGCTCAGTTGGTAAAGAATCCGCCTGCCATGCAGGAGACCCCAGTTCAATTCCCGGGTCGGAAAGGTCTGCTGGAGACGGGACAGGCTACCCTCTCCAATATTCTTGGGCTTCCCTGGTGGGTCAGCTGGTAAAGAATCTGCCTGCTATGTGGGAGACCTGCGTTCCATCCCTGGGGTTGGGAAGATCCCCTGGAGAAGGGAAAGGCTACCCACTCCAGTATTCTGGCCTGGAGAATCCCATGGACCGTATAGTCCATGAGGTCTCAAAGAGTCAGATAGGACTGAGCGACTTTCACTTTCCCTTTCCCCTCATCCATGGAGTCGGTTTCAAGGAGACAGAAGCGACGGCTGTGGAACCTGCTTCTGTCTTCAGAACAGCGCACAAATTGTTGAGCTCGAAGGGATTAAAACCAGCAGCACCAAGGACTGCCCTGGGGGATCTCTAGGTCTGTCTTCCATGGAGCGTTCGTGCTCCCTCCTCGCCCTTGGCGGTGAAAAATCACCGCTGTCCGCCAGCTGTGAGCCGGGAGGCACTGTGCCCTGCGGATGGACTTCACCCTCACCTCCCAGACCCCCTCACCTCCCCTGCTTTCAAGGGTCCGTCTGATGACACGGAGTCCTACTGTGAATCTTAGCACCAGACGGGGTACCGTTCTCTGCAAATGCACTCATGACCACTCGGTATTTGAAGAGAACGCCAAATGAAACTAACTCAGCAAAAAGGAGGCATTCCGGGCACAGATCAGCTGGGGAAGGAGAAGATAGACATGAGGCCCGCTCAGAGGGGACCCGGTTTCCTGCACTCACACACCCCGGTGCCCTGGGGATGTGTGAGAGCCCAGGGTGTGTTCTCGGTGACCCATCGTGTTTACAGGTGGCCTCAAGTGCCCATTGCAGACCCTCCGCCCTCACCACTGGAAAGCACTCTTGCCTTCTTCCGCAAGCTCTGCATTGAACAACTTCGGCAAGCACTGCTGTGTATCGAGAATCTGTTTTCTGGGGTCGTGCAAAACATTTAAAGAAAACAGAGACGATGAGGGGAATCCCAACAGATGCAAAGAGTTGTTGTTGTTCAGTCTCAAGTTTTATCTGACTTTTTGTGATCCAGTGGACTGTAGCCTGCCAGGCTGTTCTATGCTCCGCTATACCTTGGACTTTGCTTAAATTTATGTCCATGGAGTCTGTGAGGTAAGCAGATCAAACCAGTCCGTGCTCAATGAAACCAACCCTGAATACTCATTGGAAAAACTGAAGCTGAAGCTCCGATACGTTGGCCACTTGATGCGAAGCCCTGACTCACTGGAAAAGACCCTGACGCTGGGAGAAACTGAAGGCGGGAGGAGAAGGGGACGACAGAGGATGAGAAGCAAGGAGATGCACTGACCAACCGATTCTATCTGGGTTGCAGAATAGCAGGCCAGGCTGGGGGCTTGCTTTGACCTTGCAAGGAATCCCTTGTGAGCTGCACCCTCAAAGTCCCACATGGGTTACAGGTGTCAGAATGAAAAAAAAAGAAAAGAAGAGAACAAATCTAGAGTTAGTGAGGAGAGACTTTTATTCAAAAAAGGATTCTTGGAAGCAGGTAAGGAGATTGTCGCACTTGGGGCAGGGGAGCTTTTGCACTGGGGACAATGCTCTTGGTCAGTGGGTGGCAGTGGGCGAAAGGGGCTTTGCTTTTTTTTCCCAGGGATGACCGGAGTCGACTCTGCTGCCTTGCATTCTAGAAAGAACCGGGTGTGGGGAAGTGGCGTGAAAGGGTGGCAGGATCCAAAAGAGACCAGATGCTACTTTCCCCAAGACCATCCTATGCCAGGGTGAGGGTCTGCCGGCCCAAGCTGAGCCTGGATCCAAGTTTTTTCAGGGTCCCACACAGCTGGGGGAAGGAGAGGGTGGGATGGATTGAGAGGGTAGCACTGATATTTATACACGACGGTGTGCATAGCACCGGGAGCTCAGCTCGGGGCTGTGTGATGACCTGGAGGGGTGCGTGGGTGATGGAGGTTCAATAGGGAGGGGACATATGTATACATATGCCTGGTTCGTGTCATTGTACAGCAGAAAACAACGCAACACTGTAAAGCTATTATTGTTCAGTCGCTCAGTCGTGTCGGACTCTTTGCGACCCCCATGGACTGCAGCACGCCGGGCTTCCCTGTCCATCACCAACTCCCGGAGCTTGCCTAGACTCATGTCCGTTGAGTCTGTGATGCCATCCAACCATAGTCCAGTCAAAAAAAAAAAAAAGTAAAATCAGCAAAAAATAAAAAAAATAAAAAGTTGAGAGTCCTGGGGGCCAGGGAGAGAAGCTGAACCCAAGTTAGTTTGACAGGCATTTTGTTGCAGTTTTGATCAGTGGCAGACAAACCCTCCATCCAGTACGCTTGCCTGGAAAACCCCATGGATGGAGGAGCCTGGTAGGCTGCAGTCCATGGGGTCGCTAAGAGTCGGACACGACTGAACGACTTCACTTTCCCTTTTCACTTTCATGCATTGGAGAAGGAAATGGCAGCCCACTCCAGTGTTCTTGCCTGGAGAATCCCAGGGACGGGGGAGCCTGGTGGGCTGCCATCTATGGGATCCCACAGAGTCGGACACGACTGAAGCGACTTAGCAGCAGCAAATCACTTTTGAGACAAAGAGGGTGGAAATCTGGAAGGTCTGTGTGTGGCCTTGCCCCTAGGTTCACAAGGGGTCATCTGTGAGTTTCATCTAACTTGTGTAAGGGGAAGGCAGGTTCTTTGCCATCAGTGGTTTTCCAGGATGCAGCAGGTGTGGTGATTGTCTAACCTCCCCTGGTTTCCAAGACCACAGGATTCAGGTGAAGTTCAGCATTGTCATGAGGGCGTGGATACAACTAAACGTCCACTGGCAGATGAATGAACAAAGAGTTGGTGTTGTTTAGTTGCTCAGTCGTGTCTGACTCTTTCCAACCCCATGGACTGCAGCCTGCCAGGCTC
Organism: Hydropotes inermis; assembly: GCA_020226075.1. Taxonomy (NCBI): domain Eukaryota; kingdom Metazoa; phylum Chordata; class Mammalia; order Artiodactyla; family Cervidae; genus Hydropotes; species Hydropotes inermis. Next base: position 129,316,116 of record CM035303.1, read on the forward strand.
CTCTGTCCACGGGATTTCCCAGGCAAGAACACTGGAGTGGGTTGCCATTCCCTTCTCCAAGGCGGTTTTCCCTGATAGCTCAGTTGGTAAAGAATCCATGTGCAATGCAGGAGACCCCGGTTCTATTCCTGGGTTGGGAAGATCCCATGGAGAAGGGATAACCTACCCCACTCCAGTATTCTTGGGCTTCCCTGGTAGCTCAGCTGGTCAAGAATCCGCCTGCAATGCGGGAGACCTGGGTTTGATCCCTGGGTTGAGAAGATCCCCTGGAGAAGGGACAGGCTACCCACTCCAGGATTCTGGCCTGGAGAATCCCATGGACTGTAAAATCCGTGGGGTCCCAAAGAGCTGGACACGACTGAATGACTTTCACTTTCATTTCCAAATTCTCCAGGGGATCCTCCCGATGCAGGCATCAGACCCGAGTCTCCTGCGTTGGGTTCTTTACTGCCGATCCACCAGGGAAGCCCATGTAATTAAAAGGAGAAATAAAACCAAAACGACCCTTTGCAAGAGCCACAGGAGAATGAAGGAAGGTTTCCTCCGGCAGAAATTCATGGTGGAAAACTTTGCCTTTTTGAGGGACTGTCATTACTTAGACGTTCGCTCTGGGACTTACTGAACAAAAGAAGAACTTTCCAAAGTGACTGTGTTATGTAGCAGACTAGCTTGGGTTGCGGAAACAATAGAATCTAATTCACACACTGGACTTTACCTGAATTGTCTTCAATCCAAAGGGAAGGACTGATGGAAAATGAGACGGAAGGAAGCGATATGAATACCTACTGTTAAAGATCTAAATGTAAGACCAGAAACTATGAATACCTACTATCCTGAGCACCTGTTATGTATTGTGTGTGAAGACTTCTAGGTTCAAACACGAGAATATAGGATTCCAATCAAACATGTTTTATGGATTTAGGCACCTTAATGAGGATGTGTGTGCTATTTTATTTGACTTTTTTTTTTTTGCAATCTCTCAGTGGCAGACCCTGAGAAATTAAAACATCGTCCAACAGTGGCTCTCCATATGTGTAAAGTTATAATATATCCTCTCCACTTGCTCTCTCTTTCTGAATCATTAATTGGTTTTCCTTTCTGTACTCAAATTACAGAGTGTATTTTAAAATGTTTTATTAATTCCTAGCCTATTGCAGACCCCTTGAAATTAGTGTTCCACCATGAGAAGAGCCAACTCACTGGAAAAGACCCTGATGCTGGGAAAGATTGAAGGCGGGAGGAGAAGGGGACGACAGAGGACGAGATGGTTGGATGGCATCACTGACTCGGTGGGCATGAGTTTGGGTAAACTCTGGGAGTTGGTGATGGAGAGGGAGACCTGGTGTGCTCTGATCCATGGGGTTGCAAAGAGTCAGACACGACTGAACGACTGAACAACAATTCTGCAGAAGCAGGTGCCTGTTTCTATTTTATTTATGCGGGGAGCATTTAGTGTTTCTCAGCTTTAAGAATGTTTCTTCCAGGCACCGTGAGCTCTTGGGCGTCAGTGAGGGTGTGTGGATGCCAGGGCAGTGCAGTGGTGTGACTCCAAGCTCATCCCTCTGACGCTGGGTCTTCCACGTACTAACTGGGTCAACTCGGAACCTTGACCTAGAATCTCCCTGCGTCATCTCCTTCACTTACAAACCATGGGACTGTAATCACATGTGTCCCTAGTAGTTGGTGTGAGGATGAAGACAAGCAAACCCTCCCAGGCTGTGACTTATTTTAATACTTATTTACTTGTCTGTGCTAGGTTTAGCTGCAGCACATGAGCTTCTTAGTCGTGACGTGTGGAATCTGCTTCCCTGACCAGGGATGGAACCCAGGTCCCTCTGCTTTGGAAGCTCGGAGTCTTAGTCACGGGACCACCAGGAGGTCCCATGACATATTTCAATCCTTAACCTTTGGCTTCTTGGCCGGCGTGTCCATTTAGACATGAAATGACTGTGTCACCCCGTCCCCGTAAGGCAGCAGAGCTGGCCTCTCGCAAAGGCAGAGGTGAATCAAAGGAAGCCTCGGTGGACCTCACGCTCCAGGGGGGGAGGCCACCCCATAGACAGCCTCCATTCTGTGCTGTGGTGTTTACAGTGGAAGTGAGTCCAAGGGCCAGGTCAGGAGTCCAGGCTGAGGACTAAGGCATCTGGGAAGACGTCGCGGAGGAGCTGGCTTCTGTTTCTCGGAACTTTCCTTTGGCTGTGCTCTGTGGCATGTCGGGTCTGAGTTCCCTGACCAGGGGTGGAAATCATGCCCTCTGCGTTGGCAGTGCAGAGTCTTAACCACTGGGCCGCCAAGGAAGTCTTGACATTTTCTTCTCTGCGTGAGTGTGTGCTCACTCGTGTCCGACTCTCTGCCACCCCACGGACTGTAGCCCACCAGGCTCCTCTGTCCATGAGGACTCTCCAGGCAAGCATACTGGAGTGGGTTGCCATTTCCTCCTCCAGGGGATCTTCCCCACCCAGGGACTGAACCCAGGTCTCGCACATTGGCAGGCAGGTTCTTTACCACTAGCATCACCTGGGAAGCATTTTTTCTTTAATGGTGGCACCCTTTCCCGCCCGTGAAATTTTAACACCACAGTTGTTAGACTGTATGTCTGTTTAAGTGCTTCAGACCTGTCTGTGCTTTATACATAAAAAACCAGTGAGAGCTGTCACCCGAAGAGCCAGTTTCTGCTCTTGGGTGGTGCCCATTCAGGACCCCTCTCAGAGTCCCCACTGAGGATGCGCCATGCACCCAGAAGGGGCAGCAGGGAGCGCTCAGAGGGGGCTTCAGACGAGGCAGGATGGAGACCAGTCCTGCCACCACGCTGCCCGAGGAGCCTCCAGTGTTCCCCCCTGACAGCGTCCACAGAGCGTCCCTCTGTCTGCAGCTATGCCTCATTATTGTCTTTACATATATAGGGACGCACCTTCTGAAGGCTTATGTGGTTTGCTGCTGCCGCTGCTGATGCTGCTAAGTCGCTTCAGTCGTGTCCGACTCTGTGCGACCCCATAGACGGCAGCCCACCAGGCTCCCCCGTCCCTGGGATTCTCCAGGCACGAACACTGGAGTGGGTTGCCATTTCCTTCTCAATGCATGAAAGTGAAAAGGGAGAGTGAAGTCGCTCAGTCGAGTCTGACTCAGCGACTCCATGGACAGCAGCCTACCAGCCTCCTCCGTCCATGGGCTTTTCCAGGCGAGAGTACTGGAGTGGGGTGCCATTGCCTTCTCCGTATGTGGTTTGCATGTGTATATATATTTAGGTTCTTGTGCCGCCAGGGAAGTCCATATTTAGGTTATTATACTACATTATATTTTATTTAGTATAGGTATACATACTATAGTATATATATACTATGTATTATAGACTATATATAGTTTATACTATAGTATATACAGTTTATATAGTATAGGTATAGTTGATTTACAGTATTATATAAGTTAAGAAGGGTACAACGTAGTGATTTGCAAGTTGTAAAGGTTACATTCCATCTATGTTCTTGTTGTTGTTTAGTCTCCGAGTCATGACTGTTTTCTGACCCCTGTGGACTACAGCCCGCCAGACTCCTCTGTCCATGGGATTCTCCAAGCAAGAATACTGGATTGGGTTGCCATTTCCTCCTCCAGGGAATCTCCCCAGAGCAGGGATTGAACCTTCATCTGTTAAGTCCCCTGCTCTGGCAGGCAGATTCTTTATCACTGAGACACCTAGGAAGCCCCATATAGAGATATATACAGATACAACGTCATCTCATGCAGTTTTGCTGTGTCAGCCAGGAGACAGTCTTTATCAAACTGTGATGTCTTTATCAAAAATTGTTGTTTAGTCCCTAAGTCGTGTCTGAGTCTTTTGCGACACTATGAACCCTAGCCTGCCAGACTCCTCTGTTCATGGGATTCTCCAGGCAAGAATACTGGAGTGGGTTGCCATTCCCTTCTCCAGGGGATCGTCACGACCTAGGGATTGAACCGAGATCTCCTGCATTAGAGGTGAATTCTTCACTGCCGAGTCACTGGGGAAAAGACCTGATGCTGGGAAAGATTGAGGGCAGGAGAAGAAGGGGATGCCAGAGGCTGAGATGGTTGGATGGCATCACCCACTCGATGGACATGAGTTTGAGCAAGCTCTGGAAATTGGTGATGGACAGGGAGGCCTGGCGTGCTGCGATTCATGGAGTCACAAAGAGTCAGACACGATTGAGTGACTGAACAGAACTGAGCCACGGTGGAAGCCCATACTCCATCTCTAGTTACTATAAGATATGGGCTATGTTCCCCACGTTGCACAGTGCGTCCTTGTAGCTTGTGATTTTATCCACGGCAGTTGCCATCACATGTGACAGCCGTCCTGGTGAAGACTTTGTGATTGGTGAACTTTGTCATGAGCACAGAATCAAATATCAGGGGTGGCCCCAGGAAGGGGTTGAAGCCAGGACCTCGGTATAGTCCACAGGATGCAGTGCCAGGTTCCAGCCCGGAAACAGGAGGGCCATCCTGACTGGGGCGGGGTGTGTGTGCGTGTGTGTGTGTATGTACCTGTGAAGGTCCTAGCAGAAGCACATCTCCTCAGGGCTGACACATGTATATCTTCCCAAAGCGTGGTGCAGGGCTGGCTAACTTGTCTGACAAGCTGGAGGCAGGGGAGGGCAGACAGCATTCAGGACCAGCGAGTGCTAGAGAAGACGCTTTGAGCACAAGGGGGAAATGTCCCCGTGGGTGTCGCAGTCAGGGAGAGCTCCCTGGAGGAGAAGGGCTTCAGCTAGTTGGACGGGATGAGTCATACCTGGGGAGGCCACTTGGAGCATGGGGGCTGCAGGACCAAGTGCTCAAGGCCCGGATGTGAGAAAATATGCTGTAAATACATAATTTTTCTTTTATTTGTGGGGAGGGAGGTCTGTGTACCAGAGTGGCAGGGGTCAAATTTGAACAGCTAGTAGGTGACCTTAAACCTTCTGGCTTAAAACATTTGGGTTCTCCCCTACCTGTTTTATGACTTTCTGTCTTTAACTGTGGCCTTGGGAAAATTGGTTCTTTCGTTTGAAAAAAAAGAAAAGAAAACCAGTCTGTTAATATTTAATTTAGAGGGCTCTTGTGAAATGTAAGTAGGAAACGTATATAAAATATTCATTACATTTCTTTGTACCTCAGAGATGCCTAAACTATGGGTTTCCTTTCATCCCAACCAAGAATAGCCTCCAGGTTTCAGCAGGAGAGTTCTGGGAGGAAGGTGGTGTTTAAGAACTTTTTTTTTCCCCTCCTAGAAGAAAACAACAAAGGTGAAATTGAATTAGAAGTAAATTGAGAATACAAAAAAATAGTCAATAGAAATAAGAAATCGCTCTGACTTTAGGCAATTTGAAAACGGATGCATTTTTTAAAAGTTCCATCACTACACTAGACATGGAGTGACTCGCAGTGCAGAGACTCGATAGGCACTTCATTATCTTCAGCACGTGATCACGGTTCCCGTCGTCCTCTGGTGAGCCTTGTGGAAGTCGTGGACCCCTGATATGACATGGTGGGAGGGGTTCCCCAGCTCTGAAGATTTATCCCTTTAAAACCCATCAGTTCAGTTCACTCACTCAGTCGTGTCTGACTCTTTGCGACCCCATGGACCGCAGCACGCCAGGCCTCCCCGTCCATCACCAACTCCCGGAGTCCATGCAAACCCAGGCCCATCGAGTCAGTGATGCCATCCAACCGTCTCATTCTCTGTCGTCCCCTTCTCCTCCTGCCCTCAATCTTTCCCAGCATCAGAGTTAACTCCAGTTTAATATCCAGAAAGGCACCAGACACAGTCAGATGGATGGACATTCTAAGAAATATCTTAACTGTCAAGATGATGAAAAGCGAGGAAATGCTGAGACAGCGTCACAGCCCAAAGGAGACTAAGGCATGATAACGAAATACAGTATGGCGTCCTCCAACAGAAAAATATTGTACCACCTGGGGAAAATCCTCATAAAGCCTGAAACACAGTGAGCAGTGATGTCTCGACGCCAGTCTCCCGGTTTTGACTAGCGTGCCGTGCTTAAGTGAGATGTTAATGTTAGCCAAAACGGGTGAAGACTCTATGGGAAGTCTCTGTGCTCTCTGCCTTTCTTTTTAAAATGTGCATTTATTTATTTGGCTGGGTCTTAGTTGCTGCATGTGGGATATAGTTCTCTAGCCAGGGTTTGAACCCGGGCCCCCGCTGCATTGGGAACACAAGAGTCTTAGCCCCTGGACCACGGGCAGAGGTCTCTTCATGTTCTGTTTGGAACTTTTCCGTAAATCTAAAATCATTGTGAGCCAAAGCATGGATCTAAAAAAAATAGGAGCCAAGGAGAAAAGTGTTCAGGAAAGAAAAATTCTTCCTAATTCCAGTGTGGACTCTACAAATGAGTGTACTGCCGGGTCAACCACACTGCTTGGGATTCTAAGCTCTCAACAGTGGATGTTCCCGAGGCCCACACACAACAGAGCAAGAGGCAAGGCCACCGGTTGCCAGAATAAAACCCGGGTCTAGCAGTCTTGTTCTCACTCAGATGACTCCAGCCACACCTCTTGTATGCGACAGTGACTCGGGAGTGAAAGTCACCGCCCACATGTCTGTGTTGAGATGTAGCCACTCCCACAGGGAATCCAGTAAGTCCTGTTCCTGGGAGGCTCAGTGGTAAAGAATCCGCCTGCCATGCAGGGGACAGAGGAGACTTGGGTTCAGTTCCTGGGTGGGGAAGATCCCCTGGAGGAGGGCATGGCAACCCACTCCAGTATTCTTGCCTGGAGAATCCCCTGCACAGAGGAGCCTGGTGGGCTATAGTCCGTGGCTTTGCAAATAGTCAGACACGACTTAGCACTGTCTTTTTTTTTTTTATCTACCACTTTGCTCTCTCTGAATTCTTCTCTCTGCTGAGACAGAAAGCACTGTGGTTCTGGAGGCTCTTCAGGGCCCCAAACGACCCCCAGAGGGTCTCACTTTCGGCACAGGATTCAGGAAAAGACATCAGGCATTCAGCACTTCCTTAGCACGCAGGCTCAGGGTTGGGTGACTGCCCCACTATTGGCCAACACGTGTGTTCTGAGCATGCATGGGTTAGGCGGGCTAATCCGAGATGTTTGCGAGGTGAGGGGTATTCAGAGCCTTTTCTACCTACAGTACTTTCAGTATGTGATGGCTGGTGAGGACGTAACTCCCCTGCAAGTCCACAAAGGTCTAAAAGCTTTCAGGATGTTAGCAGGAGCTCCGAATGGATAAGCCTGCACCTCCAAAACCACCGGATCGGAGGAAATGAACCTGAACTGCTTGCTTCTTCATTGTTCCCCGCCCCCCAGCCCCGTCTCTGCTCATTTTAGTGTAGGCATGGCCTTGGGTCATCAAGCCTTGAACGGCAGGGAATGGATGTGTTTACGTGTTTTACTGAGGGACAAGGAAACATTCCCGCCTCCCTGCAGTGTTGGTGTGTGGGCTGCTCTGTGAAGTGTTGAGGATGTGGCACCCTTTAAGGGGGCTGCTGTTGAAAGGCGATTTCTCTTTACGGCCTAAACGCCAGCTTCACACTCTTCTGAGTCTGAGGTTTCGTGAGTAGAGATAACACCTACCCACTAAATATTTCCGCTCCTAATAAAAACACGATCTTCCAGAATGTCAAGGTTTTTATTCCTTTCCTCTCTGGCCGAATGTCTAACATTTGGGGTGCAGGTTTGCTACTTGCTCAACACTTCAAAACTGTTGTTTTTTTTTTAACATTTTTTTCTTGTTTTCCTTTCTTAAATTTTTTTTTTTTTAATGTGTTTATTTGGCTGCACCGCGTCTTAATTGTGGCATGCGGGATCTTTAGTTGCAGCATGTAGAATTAAGTTCCCCGATCAGGGATTGAACCCCTGCCCCCTGCTCTGGGAGCTTGGAGTCTTAACAACTGAACCCCCAGGGAAGTTCTTTCCTCAACACCTTACATTCAGATGTTGGGTTAGAATTCTCATTCAGTTCCTGGTCTGTGAGCGACAATCACAAAAACCCAAATCACCAAACTCTGGGATAATAAGGGAAACGGTTTTGCTTCGGAACTGAAAGTAGGTGTTGGACTCACAGCTCCCTGCGTGAGAGGACTTTCTGCCGAGATGAGAGAAACCTTTAAAATATTTCCGGTATAAAAGTAAGTGTTAAGATGTTAATTGGCAAAGGAAAAAAATGTTTGATTATTCTATTAAATGTTTTAGAAGTCCTGGTGATTAAGACTGGAGATGCGTGGGTGGCAGCAGAATGTGGAAATTTATGTGAAAGTCTTAAAATGTATGTTTTATAAAAAGGCGCCCGTGGTTCCCAGCATATGTGAAAAGTGTCAGAATTTGATTAACAGTATGTATTGTTGTTGCTGGGTCCCTCGGTCATCCTCGAATCTTTGCAACCCCATGGACTGCAGCACTCGAAGTTTCCCTGTCCTCCACTATCTCCTGGAGCTTACTCAAACTCATGTCCATTGAGTCGGTGACGCCATCCAACCATCTCATCCTCTGTCGTCCCTTCTCCTCCTGCCCTCAATCTTTCCCAGCATCAGGGTCTTTTCAAATGAGTCAGTTCTTCACATTATGTGGCCAAAGGACTGGAGCTTCAGCTTCGGCATCTGTTCTTCCAATGACTATTCAGGGCTGATTTCCTTTAGGATGGACTGGTTGGTTCTCCTTGCAGCCCAAGAGACTCTCAAGAGTCTTCTCCCGCACCACAGTTCAAAAGCACTATTTCAGAGATTAAAGAAGAGGCTGAGTGTTACAGACTCATCATTATTTCATCTCCATGTTTTCAGACCTCTTCACCAGAATGCCCTTTGTGAATTCATGAACACAACCATATAACAGGAAGAGCTGATTCAATGTCACTGATGCAATCGATAGCAATGGTATTATACAAATCTTCTTTGTCTGTTGGAAAGATCTTTGTGGAATTCCTTCTATAATAGCTACCTAGAACTCTTGAGTTGTTTTTTTTTCCCCCCATAGAATAGCATCTCCAAGTTGTAACAACACATGCGTCTTTTAGGCACTGGGAAATTCATAAGAGAATGAAAGATTCATTTTTTCTAATGCCGTGGCTTTCGTGACATCTCTAAGGAAATCTCTCACAGACAGTAGCACTTTCGCCTCCCCGCCCCCGCCACATCGGCAAGACTGTCTATAAGGATAAAAATCTCTCTCCTCTCCGTGGAAGAGAAATTGCGTTTCCTCCACTTCGTTCAATATAAAGATATCAGCAGGTCACCAAAAATGAGGGACCGGACTCAGAGATAAAAAGTCATGGTTCGAATAAATCAAAAGAACGAAAGAGTTGAGAACAAGTTTGCAAAAAGATAATTGTAGGCCTGTATTGTAATTGGTCTGCCGGAGACCATCATCCCTTATCTGCTTTTTTTTTAAGTTCTTACCGATTTTCTGGGACATCATGGATAACTGGGCTTAGGAATTTGAAAGTAAAATGTGACATTTGCATAAAGGTTCTGTGTTCACCCTTTGCACCTGTGAGCTTTGGTGGGGTTGGTATGCAAGGAAAAAAAAATGGCTTTATGAAGGTCGTTCTTAAGTTGACATAATTCATGGGACCCTTGACCTGAAAAGGTCCCTCCCCTTGGCGAGGCTGGATGCCACGTCTGGTCCTTTCAGCAGAACAAACGCTCGACTCTGCAGAGATGAAAGGATGAACCTTACTTAGCAAGTACAAGGGATGCGATGTGAATTTCCAAGAAGGTGGCAGAGAAAAGCCTGTGCATGCCAGCTTGCATGATCGGGACCTGCAGAACCTCCTGCCTCTGCTGTGTCACCCCCAGGGAACGGTCCTCTGGGCTAGAACCATCCATCCCGGCTCAGGCACTGGTTTCTCACAGAGCTGAGCCTGTACAAAGTCGCCATGCCGGGCTTTGGTACTCGGCTTTAAGAAGTTTTTCCACACGGCGCACACATGACATGAGCCCAGTGCACACACAGTTTATTAACGAACGCATATTTAAGAACTTGCTTGTGGGACAGTGTTCACAGAATTAATTTTCACTCATCGAAGAGCTTTTCTGCAAGAAGCTCCATGAGCTAAACTATCTTTAAGCTCACATGTTAAACAGGAAATAAATTTTTTATTTTTATTTTTTAAATAGCCAGGGAGATTTTAAACCTTCTTGCTGCAGTTGATAAGGAAAGCAGCATGGAGCAAGATGATGTATCTTGTTTGTCTCAGGCCCAGTGTTCCGGACACTGCAGGCGGGGGTCTGTCCACTGCTGCAAAGGTCTGGCCCAACGTCCGACCCCCCATCTCTGCCCCCCAGCTGAGCGTCTCTTCACGGCGAGATTTCCCACACACAGAGCCGGCCTCCCTTCAATCTTATGATGAACGCCGGCTTTCTTGGTAGCAATTAGGAAGAGAAACAGAAATAGCAAGCGCCCTGGGTTTTATTAGCTCCCTACACTTTCATCCCAGGGTGTATAACAAAGCTACCTAATTATTCCCTTACTGGTAGACGTTTCTGCTTTTAAATATAACCCAGGCTCAAGCCTTCACGTCCTTAGGGTTTCTCTCTCTGCTTTTCCAGGAGCAGGCTTTTCAGGGTAGTCCCTGAAAAGGTCCCTGCTTGCTTTTTACGTTTCCTTTTCTTGGATGGCGCCACCAGCGCGATGGTTTTTTGCGTAAACTCCGGAATTGGTGATGGACAGGTAAGCCTGGCGTGCAGCAGTCCGTGGGGTCGCAGGGAGTCAGATACTCAACAACAACTACTGAACAACAACAATATTAATTACTGTATTTCTGGCCGGCTCCTCTGTAATTTCAGTGCTCAGGTTTCTCATTGCGGTAGATTCTTTTCTTCTGGAGCACAGACTGTTGACCATGTGGGCTTTAGTAGCTGCGATGCACGGGCTTAATTGCTCTGGCGCACTTGGGATCTCCCAGGACCCGGGATGGAACCCACGTCTGCTGTATTGCAAGGCCAGTTTCTTAAACGCTGGACCAGCAGGGAAGCCCCCTCTCTGTTTTCTGACCTCCGTTCCCTCTCAGGCCCGTGGCAGTCTGCCTTCCGGCCTCTCCACCCACACCCTCTCAGTTGTCGAGGAGGACAACGGTAATTCTGAACCAGCCGGGGCCCCGGATCTATAGCTCAGGGCTTTGTTCTTCTAAGGGTTTCTCAGCAACCTGGCCGCCCCCCCCCCGCCCCCCAGGGCCCACCAGTCTCCTGGCTCATCCTTCCCCGCTGGCAGGGCCTTCTACGGCCCTTCTGGAGGTCCCCCGTCGTCTGCAGACCTTCCTGTGCTCAGAGACGAGCAGGTCTTTGTCCCGGGCCCTCCCCTCCTCTCCTCTGTGGCTTCTGCTTGAGCCTTCTGAGCTCCAGGGGGAAGGCAGCCGTGGAGGACCGACCAGGAAGGGCTCACGGGGTGTTTGCTGCAGACGCTCGACTCACCTCATCCTCTGTAGGATCCCGAGGAGGGGGGCCTCATATGGGGATTCCCCTTGGACACAGGTGGGTTGTTCAATTGCTCAGTCGTGTCTGACTCTCTGTGACCCTTTGGACTGCAGCACACTAGGCCTCCCTGTCCATCACCAGCTCCCAGAGTTCACCCAAACCCATGTCCATTGAGTTGGTGATGCCATCCAACCGTCTGATCCTCTGTTCTCCCCTTGTCCTCCTCCCCTCAATCTTTCCCAGCATCAGGGTCTTTTCCAAAGAGTCAGCTCTTCACATTAGGTGGCCAAAAGATTGGAGTTTCAGCTTCAACATCAGTCCTTCCACTGAATATTCGATGTTGATTTCCGTTAGGATGGACTGGTTGGATTTCCTTGAAGTCCAAAGGACTCTCATAAGTCTTCTCCAACACCACAGTTCAAAAGCATCAATTCTTCAATGCTCAGTCTTCTTTGTGTTCCAAAAATACATAATCTTTTTTTGTTTACAAAAATTATAGAAAGAAACAAAAATAAGGTAGCTTTTCCTATTGTGTCCTCCTACCGCCCAGAGCATGGTAATTGTAGTTCATTTTAGAGGCAGTGTAAAGGATCATTTTCTTAGTATCCATAGGTGTCCATGGCTAACACCGTTTGTTGGAAAAAAACTGGTGTCAGTTTTTTTTTTTTAAAGGATGATTTTAGAAACGTTGGTGGACACTTTTATCAGACTTGTCCTAGTTCTAGCCGAGCCAAAGGGGAGACTGCCCCACGACGTCCAGACTAGTAGCAAAAATGCAGTCATTCTATAGGAAGCATCGAAGTGCCGTTGGCCTAATTTAGGCTTGCATTCTTGGTAGCAACGGACATGTGATAAAATGGTTTTGCAAAAGAGCAGAGAATGTGGGAGGAAGGACTTGTATAGGCATCTTGCATTTTCAATAACTGTTTGTGGAGGAAAGAACAGGATGGCATTAATTAGACCGAATTAGTGCCGGCTGCCTCCCGTTTTCCCTTTCAGAGGCTGTGTGTTGCGTTCTGTTTTCGCAGAATTGGAATCTTTTTTTTTTTTTTTTTTAAAGGAGAACAGAGCCTTCAAAGAAAAGATCACGCTTTTCAGACCTGTAATTTAAGCTCTGCCGTTGCCATTTAAGCATGCCCATAATTCTGGCTCCCTGTGTGTTTCGGATTGCGTGTGTTTATTCAGTGGTATTTTTAGACACGCTCATTCCATCGCAGGCTCCTGTTCTGAGTGTGAGCAGAAGACTGGGGGCAGACGCAGGGAGAGGACCGGTTTGAAGGATGTGTCTGGCAAGGCTGTCTGCCTCCTGCGTCTCGGAAGGCAGCACCGGGTCAGAAGGGAGCTTGGCGGTCCACAGTGCAATCTACCTAAGCGAGCAGGATGCAGTTCTGTCTCTCCTTCACCCTCCTCATTCTGCCGTGCACACCTGTGGCTCAGAGATCAAAACCTGTTCAAGAGTCACACGACTGTTTGGGGCACTGGAGTTTACCCAGCGCTCAGAATCCCACGGACAGAGGAGCCCTGCAGGCTCCCGTGGGGTGGCAAGAGTCGGACGCGACGTAGCGGCTAAAGCACCACCACCACCACCGCCAGACTTTGACGAAGAGAAGCAGAAAATCAGAAATGTGATCCCTGGCTTCTGCCAGGTCGACACATGAAAGAGAAACAGCCAAACAGAGAGGCGAGAACGATGAGAAAAATTCATCACCTGGCTACCAGCCGATTTACAGCCAAGTCTTTGGCTCACGTTACTTAGCTAATGAATCCAGAGGGTTCAGGGGCCTCCCAGGCGGCCCTAGTGGTAAAGAAACCGCCTGCCAGTGATGCAGGAGACACGGGTTCCATCCCTGGGTCGGGAAGATCCCCCAGAGAAGGAAACGGCGGCCCGCTCCAGTATTCCCGCCTAGAGAATCCCAGGGACAGAGGAGCCTGGTCGGCTACAGTCCGTGGGGGTCACAAAGAGTCAGACACGACCGAAGTGACTGAGCACATGCACACTAGAGGACTGATTCAGTGTCTCCTTATGAAAAAGATAACTTTTAATCATCTGATTGTAGGCAGAAATGTCTCACTTTATAAAATAAAAAAATTATTTTTTTTTTTTTAAATATTTATTTGGCTGTGCCTGGTCTTAGTTGCAGCATGTGGGATTTAGTTTCCTGGCCACGGATCGAACCCAGACTCCCTGCGCTGGGAGCTCGGTGTCTTATCCAATGGACCCCCAGGCAAGTCCCAGAAACGTCTCACTTAAAAGCAGTGTAAAGGGGACATGAAAATAGAAAGTCAAAGAGATTTGTTTTTTTTTTTTTTACTCTGTATTTGTTCATTTTGTTTTTCTAAGACATGTGGTGCATCATATTTCTACCTGGAGATCATAATATTTGCTCAAAGATTTCAGTCTCAAACACAGCAGAGCACCTCTTTGGTGGAACACTCCGGCGTCTGAGAAGGGCATCATCCGAATCATAGTCACGGGGGCAGATGGTTCTCATACCCGAGCGCTGACAGAGAAGAACAGATCTATTGGAGCTCGTTCGATAGCTGTAGTTTATATCTAAATTACACATTTTAAAGAAAAAGGCAAGTAGCTCTGAAAAGCCAGAATTGCAGACTGTAGTCTTTCGTCTCTCCAGGTTTTTTTCATTTCCTTTTTTTGGTGTGCACCATTTTAAGTCGTTTTTGCATTTGTTACAACACTGCTTGTCTTATGCTTTTTTTTTTTTTTTTGGCCACAGGGTAGGTGGGAGCCCAGTACGCATGATCATACATAAAACATCCAATATGTGAGCAGGAGGTGAATGACAAGAAGGACAGACCCACGGTGCAGGGGGTCGGGGGGTGGGGAGGCATATAGTGCCAAGGTTTTCGTGGAATTTTTCACAAGGTGTCTGGGACGTACCCCTAGTTGGAGAATTACTTGGCAGTACGCTGACAAGGGTGGCTCAGGCAATAAGGAATCTGCCTGCAATGCGAGAGACCTGGGTTCCATCCCTGGTTCGGGAAGATCCCCCGGAGAAGGGCATGGCAACCCACTCCAGTATTCTCACCTGGAGAGTCCCAGGGATGGAGGAGCCTGGGGGGTACAGTCCAGGGGGGTCTCACAGAGTCAGTCGAAGATGATTGAGAGACTACATACTTTGACTTGACGGAAGGGCGGAAGCTTCCTTCCACCCCTGTGGTTGCTGGGGTGTGAGAGCAGGGCTGGCGGGAGCAGTTCCAAGGGGTGCAGAGAGACCGCGTGAGTAGCGGGTAGAACAAGGTGGCTGAAGCCCATGACGAGCACGTGGTTTCCGAGACAGCATCCTGCGAGGCGCCAGCGAGCCGGGCCTTGCCCAGTCCCCCGAGAGTCAGCGTGAGGCTGCGCGGAGGCGCAGGTGTGAGCTGAGGTGGCTCTCCGCGGTCCTAACCTCTCAGCGCGCTGGGGCCACCAGCAGGGGCGGCCCCTGGCAGAGACAGGCGCCGAGGGACCACCCGGGAGAGGCTGGCAGTATAAGCTCCCCCGGCAGTCCGCCCCGCCCCGAGGGAGAGTGCTTGGTGCCCGCGCGTTGACATGGAGACGTTCCACTCTGGGCGGTGGGCAGACGCAGGGCGTGGGGTGCGGTGGGCACCGGGAACGTGCGTGCATCCTCCTCCGCGTCCGTCCGTGTTTCTCAGGGCAGGAGAAAGTGGGGCCGTAAACCGGGTCAGGGATGCGCACGCCAGCGCAACTGCCAGGAGCCTCGTGCAGGCGCCCCGGGGAGACTGGGGTGGCGAGCGGGGAAAGCGAAGATGCAGAGGGCAAGGGCAGACACGCTCGCCAGCCTGGGGGAAGCCTCGGCTGCAATCTCCGAGCCGCCTTTCCGAGAAGCCTCCCCCGCGGCACCATCTGGGTTTGCGTGTTCTGATCACATTGGCGATGGAGGCACCATCAAAGGAGGTGCGGGTCAGAGGCTGGAAGGTTCTGCCTGGGTGGGGTGATCGTCAACTGTGAGATTCCAGACAAAGACGCCGGGAAGGCAGGAGGACGTGGACTGGGCTGCGATGTCTGAAATGTATTTTATGAAGACGAGGCACCTGGAGGACTGGTGCATGATGGGCGGTAGGAGGCTGCGGCTGACGCGTGCAGGGTAGGACCATCAGGGTCCGGGGGTGGGCGGAGGGGAGCGGGGAAATGGTGGGGAGCCACTCAGAATCCCAGAGCTGGCGTGGAGACATTTGAGACTCAAACGATGCAGACAGAAGCCTCCGTGTTTCAGGAGTGTTCTAATTTTTTTTTTAAATTTAATTTTTTTAAAGATTTTTTTTTTTTTTTTGATGTGGGCCATTTTTAATGTCTTCAATTGAATTTGTTACAAGATCGCCTCTGTTGTTTTATGTTTCAGGGTTTTGGCCACGAGGCACATGGGATTTTAGACACCCCCCCCCCCTCACAACCCCACCTCCCCGGCCAGGGATCAAACCCCCATCCTCTGCCTTGGAAGGCGGTCTTCACCACTGGACCACCAAGGGGAGTGTCAGGTCTTCCCTTTTAAATTTTTCATTGGGGTTTCAAAGTTTGCTTCTTTGTTTTTTTCCTAATCCTGTAACTAAATTCACAAAGCCACCACGATGAACCATACAGGCGGTAAGGCCACACGACTTAGGACAAGTCTCCTTTCCCTTCTGAATTCGAATGAGAAGTGTACCTTTGCGTTAAGGTTTTCTGCTCACGTCGGACAGGGAGTAGAGGAAGCAGAATTTTTTCTGAAGGTCGTGATAGCTTGTCATGTAAGTCTCAGATAAATGGTGACTTGCACCGGGATGCCACACTGCCTGCAGCTGGCGCACGGTAGGACCCAAATATCCACTGAATTGGAGGGAATGGCATTTGGTTTCCAGGACAATGGCATTTGGCATTCCAGGGAATGGCATTTTGTTTCCAGGGAGGTGCAAGGCTTTTGCTGAAAATTAAGGGGTCACAATATGTCTAGCAGTCTTGGGTTATTTTTTTTTTTTTAATTTGAAAAAATTAACTCTTCTTTTTGGCCGTGGTGGGTCTTCATTGCTGCCTGCAGGCTTTCTCGAGTTGCGGCGAGCAGGGGCTACTTCCTAGTTGGGGTCTGTGGACTTCCCATTGCGGCGGCTTCTCTGTTGTGGCTCCCGGTTTCTAGAGCTCAGGCTCGGTAGTTGAGATACACGGGCTTAGCTTCCCCACGGCCTGTGGGATCTTCCCAGACCAGCAATGGAACCTGTGTCTCCTGCATTGCAATGGAGATTCTGAACCGCTGGACCACCAGGCAAGCCCTATGAATGCACTTTTAGCTTCTCATTGAAATCGTTATAAAGCCATGGCACATTGACCTTTGAAGCCACACCGTGTCAGTTGTGAGTGATCGCAAAATATAAATCACAATCCACAACTTGGTGCATCTTATACCATCTCTATTTTTAGAGAATTTTTTTCTGTGATTTCCCTTGCTTTTTTTTTGGTTTTGTTTTGCTATTTGTTTACTAACAGAGTTTTCAAACTTGCTAATTTGTTAGCACAATGTAGGAAGTTTTAAAGTCGAAGTGCTGCAAATAAAATGTAAAGAGAAAAAACTGGCATTTTTGTTTACCTCTCTGCATGCTTTTAAGATATTTTAATGCATGTTTTCCATAAACATAGAAAGAACAAAATGCTAAGGTTTTTTTTTGTGTGTGTGTTTGTGTGAATCCTGAATATTTTTCCTTTCATTTGTCCTGGAGAAACTGCATAGACACAGAAATAATACTTTAATTAATTGCAATCTTGTTTTATAAATGTTTTTCAGTTACCAGTGAATGAAAGCAATGGATAATATTGACATGAACTCGTACATTAAAGTTTCTTCAAAGTAGACTAGCTTTTGAGTAAAAGGTGTCAGAATCAAATCAGGATACTAGCTGCATCCTGGAACAAAGTTATGGATTTGCAGGGTTGGTTCAACAGCCTCCACATGGCCTCACCGGGGTGAGTTTTGTCTTGTTATCCTGCTCTGCCATCTTTGCCACGTGGCTCTTGGCCTCATGGCCACATGATGGCTGCTGCACTTCCAGACATCACATACACATTCCAAGAAGGAAGAAAGGGGTAAAGTGTAAAGAGCTGGGAGAAATGCGCTGTCTCATCCTCTTGGTAAACATAGTTAAGATGGAGAATCTACCCATTATTATTTTTTTTAATCTCCTCGTATAGATTGGCTCTTATGACTGTTAGCTGCAGTCTGGGGATGCGTGAGAAGAAGGGAATAAAAAGGTGGCGTGAATGGTCTGGGGAAGCAGGACATGGAGTATACCGGGGTCAGGCTCAGCACCACTCACACGAACTTGTTTCCTCCTCTTTTTAAAAACAATATTTACTTATTTGGCTGTGCTTGGCCTTAGTTGTGGCTTGCAGGATCTAGTTCCATGACCATGGATTGAACCTGGGCCCCCTGCACTTGGCCACTGGACCACCGGGGAAGTCCCCATATTTGTTGATCTGGTTTGTCCACGATTATTGCGTGTGTGCCTACACGTGTAAGCCAAGAAACTGCATGACACGTTGATGACTGGGTAGAAATGTGTAGACACGGGGGGTGATGGTTAATTTTCCTTGTCAACTGAACTGGATCGTGGAGTACCCAGGCTGAACACTGTTTCTGGGTGAATGGATAAAGAAGCTGTGGTACATATATACAATGGAATAGTACTCAGCCATAAAAAGGAACACATCTGAGTCAGTCCTAATGAGGTGGATGACCCTAGAGCCTGTTATCCAGGGTGAATTAAGTCAGAAAGAGAAAGACAGATATCGTGCATTAGCACATATATATGGAATCTAGAAAGATGGTACTGATGAACCAATTTTCAGGGCTTTAATGCAGATGAAGACATAGAGAACAGATCTGTGGACACAGTGAGAGAAGGAGATGGTGGGAGGAATTGACAGTGGCATTGAAACATAAATGCTACCATATGTAAAACAGATAGCCAGTGCGAATTTGCGGTATGTCTCAGGGAACTCCAACCTGGGGCTCTGTGACAATCTAGATGCGTGGGATGGAGAGGGAGGTGGGAGGGGGTTTCAAGAGGGAGGGGCACATGTGTACCTATGGCTAATTCATGTTGGTGTATGGCAGAAATCAACACAATATTATAAAGCAATTATCCTCCAATGAAAAACAAATTAAAAATAAAGAAACACATAAAGTCAGTTATACAATGACAATTGGTTTTACTTCTCCAAAGAAGTCGTATATAAATGTTATCCAATGTGCACGGCTGCACAATATTTAGTGGTGGTAGAGGGAGAATTCAATGGTTTGCATTTTTGTTTTGTCTTCCATCTTCTGAATATGAAGTATTTTTAGTCACTTTTACAGCTTAGTTAAGTTCGTTCTCTCAGTCATGTCTGACTCTTTGTGACCCCGTGAACCATAGCACACCACGCCTCCCTGTCCATCACCAGCTACCCGAGCCTGCTCAAACTCATGTCCATTGAGTCGGTGATGCCATCCAACCATCTCATCCTCTGTCGCCCCCTTTTCCTCCTGCCCTCAATCTTTCCCAGCATCAAGGTCTTTTCACATGAGTCAGTTGTTCACAAGAGGTGGACAAAGTATTGGAGTTTCAGCTTCAGCATTAGTTTTTCCAGTGAATATTCAGGACAGATCTCCTTTAGGATGGACTGGTTGGATCTCCTTGCAGTCCAAGGGACTCTCAAGAGTCTTCTCCAACACCACAGTTCAAAAGCATCAATTCTTTGGCACTCAGCTTTCTTTATAGTCCAACTCTCACATCCATACATGACCACTGGAAAAACCATAGCCTTGACTAGACAGACCTTGGTTGGCAAAGTAATATCTCTGCTTTTTAATATGCTGTCTGGGTTGGTCACAGCTTTCCTTCCAAAGAGCAAGCGTCTTTTAATTTCATGGCTGCAATCACCATGTACAGTGATTTTGGAGCCCCCAAAAATAAAGTCTGACACTGTTTCCACTGTTTCCCCATCTATCTGCCATGAAGTGATGGGACCGGATGCCATGACCTTAGTTTTTTGAATGTTGAGCTTTAAGCCAACTTTTTCACTCTTCTCTTTCACTTTCATCAAGAGAGTCTTTAGTTCTTCTTTGCTTTCTGCCACAAAGGGTGGCATCATCTGCATATCTGAGCTAAGGAAGTCCTTGGGGTGCAGAAATGTCCTCCCGTGGAGTCCTCGTGCTGTCTCTACCCCCTATTCTGGTGCCCGGCATCTCTTAAACAAGAAGTGCCCTCCGGAAAGTGTGCTTCAAGGTCCGTGTCCTCTTGAGCACTAAGCCAGACCTCCCTTCCAACACAGCCTTCTGAAAGGCAACCTCTGAGAACGTGTCGTTTCACTCCTCATGTGACTTCCATTTCCTTAATGTAAATCGGCTCAGAAACAAACAGGGATGCAGTGACTGAGGGTTCATTTTGGAGAAGAATGAGTCTCTCCAGGCATCTTCAAGAGAGGGGAGGCCTTTCCAGAGAAGAGCGCAGTCCTTGTGCCCTCTGCCCATGAGTCCTGGAACACGCTGGGAGGCCTGCTCTCTGCAAATGATCACACAGGGTTCTGGTCCTCAGCCGTTTCAGTCCGTTCTCAGGAAATCAAGCATTGTTTCACAAATTGTACTCTAACGAGGGCCGGGGCAGATGAACTTTGCAGGTCTTGAGGAGAGAAATGTTGCTAATTGAGAGCTGAGGCCTTGCGAGCTCTGGTCATAAAATGTATAAACGAAACCGAGTTATAAACAATTTCTCTGGGGACATCCCTGGTGGTCCAGTGACTAGGACTCAGCTCTCTCACTGCCGGGAGCCCAGGTTCAATCCCTGGTGTAGGAACTAAGATCCCATAAGCTTCGGGTGCAGACACTCAGTTGTGTCCGACTCTCGAAACCCCCATGGACTGTAGCCCTCCAGGCTCCTCTGTCCACGGGATTCTCCAGGCAAGACTCCTGGAGTGGGTTGCCATGTCCTTCTCCACCTTTGCCCTCACCATAGATAAATTAAATCTGGAAGTCCCCCAGATTTATGTGTTACGTTTCTAACACAATGTGGTTAATCAATTATATACTCAGTCCTGTTTGACTCTCTGTGACCCCCTGGAGCCCACCAGGCTCCTCTGTCCATGGGGTTCTCCAGGCAAAAATACTGGAGTGGGTGGCCATTTCCTACTTCAGCAGATCTCAACCCAGGGATTGAACGTGTATCTCTTGCATCTCCTGCATTGGCAGGAGGATTTTTTTTTACCACTAGCACCACCTGGGAAGCCCCTATAAGTAGGAGGCACTGCCAAAAAACAAAAAGAAAAAACAACAACAACAAAACCTCACACAGTAGTTTCTATGTCTTACTTCCAGTGGCGAGATGCTTGTTGTGAATAAAGTTCACAAAAAACTTTTAAACCCATCAATATTTTGCATCTGTGACAATACCTACGTTCTCTTACTGGGAGTTCAAACATAACCTTAGGGCTTTAATGTTTTTACGTTTCTTTTTCCAAGTTGATGCTGATTGGGTAGAATGGTATTACTGATGGGAATTCCCGGAGTAACAAATTGTCTTCATAACCTTCTTAACTACTGCCTTAAGTAACTGTGGAGAAGTTAATTGTGTTCACACTTTTTTCTGAGAAACTGTCAGTCACTCGGTCTTGTCTGACTCTTTGCGACCCTCATGGACTGTAGCCCTCCAGGTTCATCTGACCATGGGATTTCCCAGACAATAACACTAGAGTGGGTTGCCATTTCCTCCTCCAGGGGATCTTCCCAGCCCAGGGATCAAACCAGGGTCTCCTGCATTGCAGGCAGATTCTTTACCAGCTGAGCCACCAGGGAAGCCCTTTCTCTGAGAGGTGGTTGTTTTTCAGTTGTCCAGTTATGTCCGACTCTTTGTGACCCCGTGGATCACAGCATGCCAGGCCTCCCTGTCCATCACCAACTCCCAGAGCTTGCTCAAACTCATGTCCACTGAGTTGGTGATGCCATCCAACCATCTCATCCTCTGTCATCCCCTTTTCCTCCTGCCTTCAATCTTTCCCAGCATCAGGGTCTTTTCCAATGAGTCAGTTCTTCACATCCAGTGGTCAAAGTATCGGAGTTTCAGCTTCAGCATCAGTCCTTCCAACGAATATTCAGGACTGCTTTCCTTTAGGATGGACTGGTTGGATCTCCATGCAGTCCATGGGACTCTCAAGAGTCTTCTCCAGCACCTCCTCTGAGAGGTAGTTTTTTTTTTAGTTCCCCCCAGCCTTGCAACAGGGGACTTCAATAGTCGTTTCTGACTATAGTTATGCTCTGTCACTGATAATCTGGGAACAAGATCCTCAGTGTTCTGGAAGAATTGGTAAAAATTAACGACTGGATGAACTGAAGTGGAAAAGTAAGAGACGAATGAACTTGCATGATTGTTTTTAAAACACTGTCTTTCCTGGGGACATCCACCTGGTTTTTATGGCCTAAGTGACGCCCATACCCCCATTGATCATGTTGGAGTACTAACTCCCAGGACCTCTTAATGTGATTACATTTGGAGATGAGGTCTAGGAGGTCATTAAGATGGACCCTGACCCCACAGTACTGGGGTCCTTATAAGAGGAGGCGGTCAGGACTCAGATACACCCACAGAGGAATGAGCAGTGAGGACTCAAAGGGGAGATGGCCTCGACAGGCCCAGGAGAGAGGTCTCTGGAGGAACTGGGCCGGCCCACACCTGGGTCTCAGACTCCATCCTCCAGGAGCGGAAAGATGAATGTCTGTGGTTTAAGCTCCCCCCCATCCGTGGTCCTCGTGATAGTGTTAGGGGAGGCACCCTGACACTAACCGCCCGCCCTGGCCAGGCAGAGTGAGTTGTTTTAGGACCGGAAGTCCTGGTAAGACAGACGGGACAAAGAAGCCGCCACGCACCGGAAGAGTTCGGGAAAGGTCAAAGGGAGACGCCACGGGTCCTTCCACCTCCCAGAATCCTCTTCGCTGGAGTCCATCTTGGCTGAGCGTTGCGCGCGCCACCAGGACGGACCGGAGTCAGAAGGATGGGGCGGACCCTTAGCCCCTCACTCTAAAATGCCAGTCTGCCATCCCCGAGGCAGGGCCGTTCTCCTGCGTCCCCTCACCCTCCTGCTCTCCGCCCGGGCGCCCCTTCCCAATAAAGTCTCCTGCTTTGTCAGCTCGTGAGCCCCCTCAGACAGTTCGTTTCCCGGCTGTCAGACGAGAGCCCACTCCTGGACCTTGGAAGTGCCGCCACTTCCTGCCACAACAGCAGATGTCCGCGACTAATTCACCCGGCTCCCCCAGTTCTCTGAAAACCCACCTCTTCTCTGCAGTCAGCATTAAGGACATGTCCTTGAAACCCACGTGAGCAAGCCAGCCGGAGCTGCATTACAGCTTGAGCTTTCTCAGCCCTCAGCTTCACAGAAGGCTTTGTATGCTTCTGCCTTGGACTGCGACTTCCTCCCTAGTGCTTCCCTGGTGGCTCAGCTGGTGAAGAATCTGCCTGCGACGCTGGAGCCCTGGGTTCGATCCCTGGATGGGGAAGATCCCCTGGACAAGGGAAAGGCTACCCACTCCAGTATCCTTGCCTGGAGAATCCCATGGACAGAGGAGCCTAGCTGGCTCCAGGCCAGGGGGTCGCAGAGAGTTGGATGCGACTGAGTCACTTACAGACTCTTCTCTCTAAATCTTCTCATTCCCTATGACCCACCTCTTCACAGCTAGAAGGCAAGACATCTGCTGCTTTTGTGATTCCTTAGAAAGTAGTTCATTCCAAAAATGTAGCGAGGTGGGTTAGTGGGCGTGTTACCAGATTCAGTAAAGAAGAATGCAGAATGCCCACTTTGAGTTTTACATAAATAAGCAGTCACTTTTTTTTTTTAATACAGTATATCTCATGAAATGAGGTTTCCAAGGTGACGCTAGTGGTAAAGAACCCACCTGCTAATACAGGAGACATAAGAGATGTGGTTTGATCTCTGGGCTGGGAAGATCCCCTGGAGAAGGGAGTGGCAACCCACTCCAGTATTCTTGCCTGGAGAATCCCATGGACTGAGGAGCGTGGCGGGCTACAGTCCAGGGGGTCGCAAAGAGTCAGACATGACTGAGGAGACTTAGCCCATGCACACATATTTCATGAAATATCCAGGACAGATTTATACTGAAAAAACCGTCGTCATTTATCTGAAATTCATGCTTAACCAAGCACCCTGTGTTTTATCCAGAAGTCAACCCTGGTTGTTGGAAGTCTTGATGTGCTTAAAATAGGTGAAAAGTTTGATTAGCAGCTGTGCAGAGTGCTATGGATGACCTCAAGAGGTGCCACGAGATTACTCTTTTGCCCTCAGGGAGCGTTTGGCCCTGTGATCGGTGGAAATGAACAAAGAAGTTGGCTCCACGAGTTCATCGAACCAGAGCCTCAGGCTGCCGGGGCTCCTGGATCTCAAGGATCAGCACTCAGCCCGCAAGGTAAGCATCCCAGAGGGCTTCCTCAAGGAGGTGACGTTTCAGCTGAACTTTGCAGATGGGGTAACAGC
Source organism: Hydropotes inermis (assembly GCA_020226075.1). Lineage (NCBI taxonomy): Eukaryota > Metazoa > Chordata > Mammalia > Artiodactyla > Cervidae > Hydropotes > Hydropotes inermis. The sequence continues at coordinate 129,340,014 of CM035303.1, forward strand.
TCAAGGGGAGAAACGAAAGGTGAGGAGGTTGGAGGCAGGGCCTGTAGCTTTTCCAGGCTACAGAAAGGACAGAAGGAGCTGGGATTGGGGAGAACAGCTAATGTATGACAGTGATAATTCAGCTGTGAAATCAGTGTCTGGAAGAAGGTGGGGGGGGGGGGCTTTGAGGATGGAGAGAGACGCCAGAGGAGAGACCTCCTGAAGTGAGACTTGTGGGAAGCAGACAGCCATGTGGGTGCATGAGAGGGCGTCATGATGAGGTGTGGGTTTTAAGTGACAGAGGGAGGTTGGAGGAAGAGGGAAGTTTCCCAAGAACGCTTGGGACCCTGAAGTGTAGGTGCTTCCTATTATTTCCAGTGCTGATGTTCTATAGGAAGGAGTTCCATTGACAGGGTGCTCATAAATCCAATTTGTTCACAAGTCCAACAAAGTTAGCCTGGGTACCCAACTAATGCAGTCAGCTACATAGTACATGGTCACACAGATAATAACATATAAAAATCAAAAACACGATAAATAAATAAAATGTGTTTAATTTTACATCACAGTACCCTAAGAAGTATAGTATCAGCTACATCGGGTTTCCTTGATGGATCAGAGTTTCCCTGGTGACTCAGATGGTAAAGAGTCTGCCTGCAACGCAGGAGACCTAGGTTCGATCCCTGTGTGGGGAAGATCCTCTGGAGAAGGGAACGGCAACCCAGTACAGTATTCTTGCCTGGAGAATTCCACGGACAGAGGAGCCTGGCAGGCTACAGTCCACGGAGTCAGAAGGAGTCGGACATGACTGAGTGACTTTCACTTTCACCAGATACATCACCACATGCTTTTACACTCACTACCAGACACCCTGTGCTTTGCAGTACAGATAATGAACTACCGTTCCCTATACAGGACTGTACAGAAAAACACACAGAAGCCCAACCCTTGTAGAGGATGCACACAACAATATATGCTAGATATGTGAACTAAGTTTTGGCATTGGACATGGAAACACACGTTCACATCTTTTGGAAGTTCAAAACTTGAAGGTCCCTGTGTAGGAGACTTGCTGTAGTGATGGTACTCCCAGGTCAAATGCAGGGCTGGGCTCTTGGAGCCCATGGTGCCAACACTGTCATTACCCAATCGATCCATAACCTCACTTCGGTCTAAAGACACCTCATTTAATAAGGGCTTCATTCCTTGACATTGAAATCACGGCCAACGTTGGTGCCTGAATGACACCTTTCTTTTTTTTAAATTATTTTATTTTTCATTGGAACGTCCTTGCCTTAACAACATTGTGCTGCTCTCTGCCGCACAGCAGCCTGAATCAGCCGTAGGGAGGCATATGGCCCCTCCCTCTTGAACCTCCCTCCCACTTCCCATCCCCACGCCACCCCTCCAGGTTGTCATAGAGCTCTGGGTTTGAGCTCCTTGCACAAATGATGCTTTCCAAACACATGTATTTTCACCAGAAGGCACATCACAGCTGCCTCATGCTTGGAAACATCAGACAACAGCTTAGCAACTATAGTTGGGGACCATCTTGAACAGTGAAATCACTGTAAAAAAGCACAGAATTGCAAAAAAAAAAAAATACTAAAAGCAAAAAAAACATGTTTCTGAGTATACTTTGGAAAAGACACTTGTTTATAGCGTGAGAGCTGAAATGAAAAGGCCCAGCTTTGTCTTGTTGGACTTCAGCTAGAAATGTGTGTGTGTGTGTCAGGCTGCGCAAACTTTTCACCACCGTACTCACGCCCGTACATGACTATGAAAGTGACACCGTCTTGACATTGGGGTCACAGATCACCGTTGCCAAGGATGACAGCAATGTTTAGCAATGCAGAGTCCAGAAACTCCATGAGAACCAGCTGGGTTTTGCTTTTAGCCCCAGCTCACATGAGGTGATGGAAGGAGATGAAATTCCAGAAGCCCTGACTATTCGGCGGGTGGTTAATGCTGCCTGTGTAAACAGAATCACAGGCTGGAAAAATTGCAGCATACGATTTTGCTCTGTGTGTTTCTTTAGACGTGAGCTTCCCTGGTGGCTCAGACGGTAAAGAATCTGCCTGCTAATGCAGGAGACTCAGATTCGATCCCTGGGTCGGGAAGATCCCCAGGAGGAGGAAATGGCAACCCACTCCAGTCTTCTTGCCTGGAGAATCCCATGCACAGAGGAGCCTGGTGGGCTACAGTCCACGGGGTCGCAAAGTGTCGGACACGACTGAGCACCTTTGGGTTTCTTGCGGTTCAGCACATCCGTGGTCTGCCCAGTGAGGGGCAGAGTCACCACTGGGCCCACCCACGCCACTGAGCTCTGGCAAGTGGTGCGTCCACCCCTGATCCAGATGGCACGTCTCTCTTCTGTGTCTCCAGCCTTGCCTCACCTTGCCAGTGGTTCTTCTTCCTGCCAGCCCTGCTCCCCAGCAGCTCACACCCAGCCGCCTCCGTGGGGAGAAATCCCCTCGGGGCTCAGGGAATCCTGTCTCCGCTCCCCTCGGCTCTCACCCCCCCCCCCCAGGGTCCCTGTGTTCAGTGCCCCCCCGTGTGACTCAAACAGAAGCTTGTGTGTCCAGCACACAGTGAGGCTGAGCACGCGGAAACGCCAGTTCGGAGCAGAGAAAGGTCTGTTGCAGGGCCGCCCAAGGAGACAGGTGCCTCGTGCCCCTGGACTCCCAACCAGCAAGCTTCTCACTGCACTGGTTTCTCCTGTTGCAGAGAACAGGCTCAGTAGCTGCGGAGCACGGGTTTAGTTGCCCCGTGGCCTGTGCGATCTTCCCCGAAGTGAAGTGAAAGTCGCTCAGTCATGTCCGACTCTTTGGGACCCCATGGACTTTGCAAGCCCATGGAATTCTCCAGGCCAGAATTCTGGAGTGGGTAGCCTTTCACTTCTCCAGAAGGATCTTCCCGACCCAGGAATCAACCCGGGGTCTCCTTCATTTCAGGCAGATTCTTTACCAACTGAGCCACCAGGGAAGCCCAAGAATCCTGGAGTGGGTAGCCTTTCCCTTCTCCAGAGGGATCTTCCCAACCCAGGGATTGAACACAGGTCTCCCATACTGCTGCAATGAACGCTGGGGTACATGTATCCTTTCAAACAGTTGTATAGTCATCGTGAAAGTGAAACTCACTCAGTCGCGTCTGACTCTTTACCCCATGGAGTGTACACTCCATGGAATTCTCCAGGCCAGAATACTCGAGTGGGTAGGCTATCCCTTCTCCAGTGGATCTTCCAGACCCAGGAATCAACCTGGGGTCTCCTGCATTTCAGGCAGATTCTTTACCTGCTGAGCCACCAGGGAATCTCAGCTTCCTGGGATCTTCCCAGACCAGGCATCAAAGCCGTGTGCCCTGCATGAGCAGGCAGCACTTTTAACCACCGGGCCACCAGGCAGGCCCACTGTGAGTTTTGAAGAAGGTCCAGAAATCACATGAAGGATAAGGGGATTAGGTCAGTAAAGGTAAACCAGATTGGAAAGGTAGCACGGAGAAGACAAAAATATATTTATATTTAACGGCTTTATTCATGCGTCCGTGCTACAAATAATCTCTTGAGCACCCAGGGTACAGAGTTAATTAAAGTGTAGGGAGAAGACGTGACTCACGCCAAGCCAGGGAGACGAACACAGACCCCACGCTCAGTCATGTCAAACTCCGCAGGAATGTAACTGTGAATCCCGGAAGTGGGAGACAGAGAGACAGCCAGCCAGAGAACCAGACCGACTCCCAGACGTACAGGAAGTCAGGACGCACATCTGTGTCTGGCCACATCCGGGCAGAAAGGAGATACCTCGGCTCTGCGTGCAGAGGCTCTGAGTCGGAAGGCGGGAGCGTCGTGAGGTGCAGTCATTTTCCACCTGGCATGTCTGGGTCTTTTCGCCACGCCGTGAGCGCGTCTCGTCTAGCGAACGACTGGCAGTGTGCGTCCTGGGGTGATCAGCCGGCGAGTCACTCGGGAGTCCTTCCCCGTGTTCCCAAAGCTCTGTTTCCTGAGACGAAAGCTACCTTGGGCTCTCCCCTCCTGGCCAGCATCAGCTGAAGCGTTAGTCACTTCAGTCGTGTCTGACTCTTTGCCACCCCTGTGGACTGTAGCCCCACCAGACTCCTCCGTCTGTGGGAGCCTCCAGGCAGGAATGCTGGAGTGGGTTGCCATTTCCTCCTCCAGGAGAGCTTCCCGACCCAGGAATCGAACCTGGGTCTCCTGCACTGGCAGGCAGATTCCTTACCAGCCTACTGAATTCCCAGAATCAGTACCAAGTTCCAGACCCATCCTCTGCCCACAGTACGTTCCAGGGCGTTCTCCTGAGGATGGGGCTGGCTCTCGTGGGCCCGACTCTGACCTGTAAAAGGGCAGGGCATCTTGGAACGGTGTTGGGAAGCTCCGTCTCTGGGAAGACCACGCCAGTTCTCATCCTGTTCAGCCAAAGCCCGAGCCATCAACCTGAGCTCAGACGTGGCTGCCATCTGGGAGTCTTTAATGACAATGCCAGACTCTCCCAACCGGGATGCCTCTTGTTGAGGCCTCTGGGCCCATGAGACGGATTTGGTCTCAGTAACAAAATGCTCACCCATGAAATGTGCTAATTGCCCTTTCTGGGGCCATTGCAATCACATTCAGTGGGATCTTCCCGCCCCACATGGAACCAAAGAGAGGCAGCCAGCTAATGTGCATTCCACATGAGTGGCGTGCTCGCTCCAAGGAGTAATTCCTCCTTCAGAAGTGAGTTTTGACATGTCAGCTGATTACATGGTCCCGATTTTCAAACTTTTGTTGAAAAACAGCGATTAGTATTTTGGAATGATTGTGCTTCCTCTCAAAAACAACAGCCCTGTTTAATTGTTTGTGTCTTTGTTGGTGTTGTTCAGTCACTCAGTTGTGTCTGACTCTTTGTGACCCCATGGACCACAGCACGCCAGGCCTCTCTGCCCATTACCAGCTCTCAGAGTTTACTCAAACTCGTGTCCATCGAGTCGGTGATGCCATTCAACCATCTCATCCTCTGTCGTCCCCTTCTCCTCCTGCCTTCAGTCTTTCCCAGCATCAGGGTCTTTTCCAATGAGTCAGCTCTTTGCATCAGGTGGCCAAAGGATTGGAGTTTCAGCTTCAGCATCAGTCCTTCCAATGAATATTCAGGTCTGATCTGTTTAGGATGCACTGGTTTGATCTCCTTGCAGTCCAAGGGATTCTCAAGAGTCTTCAACACCACAGTTCAAAAGCATCAATTCTTCGCTGCTCGTCTTTCTTTGTGGTCCAACTCTCACATCCATATGTGACCACTGGAAAAACCATAGCTTGACTAGACCAACCTTCGTGGGCAAAGTGATGTCTTTGCTTTTTAATATGCTGTCTAGGTTGGGTCATAGCTTTCCTTCCAAGGAGCAAACGTCTTTTAGTTTCATGGCTGCAGTCACCATCTGAAGTGATTCTGGAGCTGGAGCCCTTGAGTTAGTAATTGCTGGCATGTGAGGAAGCTTTTGTAATGAGTTAAGAAAGTCTAAACCCATCTCTTCAAAAATACAGATAAAGAATAAAGCTTATGCATGGAAGAATCCTGCCAGTTACATGAATTTCTATGGGCAGGAGTACCTATTGGAGTTCAGAGGAAAATGGTTTATATCTGTACTTCCATCATGCTTTTGAGAATTTCTCTGGAAAAAAAAAGTTTATGTTTTCCTACTGTTCCTTTCAGAGTAAACAGTTCCTCTGTGATCAAGGCAGGCAAAACAAGACTTGAAACCATTGCCTTCAGAACTTCAATTACCAGCCTGTTGAAAAATTTTTATATAAATGAATCAAAGACCTGCCTCTGTATGTAAAGACCTATTTCCAGAACAACTGCAATAAGAAAAACACCCTTTGAATTTATTCAGGGAAATGATTTCACTTAATGCAGATTACATCAGGAGAATGAGTTCATATTTGCATAGGTATTTTGGAAGAGCTGTTTATTTTACAGTTAGATGCTGATAACCAGAGAAGCCTGATAGAAATAATTAACATGGACCATGTGCCTGTTTTTTCTCTGCATTACGGGAAGGCCAAGACACTCTCGATTTTTAAAAAATTAATTAATTTTTTTTAAACAACAGAAAGATGTTAGGAACTTCACATCTTGGAAAATGTTACATGATCATTTATGCATTATGAAAAGTCATTTCGTACATTCCTAGAAAGGTGAGAGAAAACTTCAAGGAAAGTGTCAATGTATGTTTTATCGAGCTCAATTTATTCTGTTTTGGATCAGCACCTTACTTGTAATCCATCTGCCTTTAATTTTTTTTTTTTCCCTGCAATGTACTCTGACATATAAATAGGAGCTGGCAAGCTTTTCGTTCAGGGCAGGGCCAGAGAGACTACATTTTGGGTTTTGGAGACTATCTGAAGGGCTTCCCTGGTGGCTCTGAAGGTTAAAAAACCCACCCAGCACTGCAGAAGACCCGGTTTGATCCCTGGATTGGGAAGATCCCCTTGAGAAGGGAATGGCAACGCACTGCAGTATTCTTGTGTGGAGAATCCCATGGACGGAGGAGCTTGTTGGGCTGCAGTCCCTGGTGTCATAAAGAGTCAGACATGCCTGAACAACTAGCAATTTAGTAAAGGCTATCAAGAGTTCTGTCTTAGCTACGTGTGGTAAAGCATGAAAGCAATACCGAGGATGTATAAACTGAGGGGAACTAAATTTCTTGTGAGAGATGTGCCTTTCTTGGTCCACAAAGAGGAGACTCTCATCCCTGGAGATAAGATAGCAAGATAAGTCTGCAGTAACAGACCTTGCTAAAAATAACCTGCACATTCTGTGAGTTTCCTCAGTGTATTTCCTACTCACTTTCCATAATTTATCACCCTTTTGTCAAAATGGAACGTTAAGTCCCAAAGTTTAACTCCTTTTTGTGTTCATTCATTTTCTGTGAAGGCCTCCATCTGCATACATGAATCTTTCTACTGTTAATCTAACTTTTATCAGTTTAATTCACAGGCCTTGGGTACCACACCGACAAGGGTAGAGGGAACATTATTCTTCACCTACCAGTCAAGCAGGCATGACCATGTTATCTTGTAGTAAAACTTCATTGACAAAAATAGGTGGCTTTTATCAGTTTAATTCACAGGCCTTGGGTACTGCACCTATAAGGGTAGAGAGAACATTATTCTTCACCTACCAATCAAGCGGGCATGACTGTGTTATCTAATAGTAAAACTTCATTTACAAAAACAGATGACGCACTGGAACTGGCCTCCAGGCTGATCTAAATATTGAGCATCTGTGTCATCCTTCTTCAGTTTTATGCTGCGTGGGAGGAGAGGAGGCCTGGTAAGTGACTTTATTTTGATGACACTCTTTTACAGTTAAAATTGAAAGCAGCCTTGCTCTAGTAGGCACTGAACAGGCTGAAGTCTGCACCTGCCTCAAACTGTTCCACCTTAGATGCAAAATTCTCCACCAGAGTGGATCGTTTGATCCTCTTCCTCTTGATGCGTTGTGACAGGTGGTGATGTTAACAAGTCATAATCTTTATTGCATGTCTTCCTGAAGAGAGTCAAGCCTCCATGAGGATGAGAATAGGGTGTTCTGTTAACCTCTATACCCAGCCCGAAGCTCAGGGACTCTGTAAATAAGACCTTCAAATATTTATCGACCTTGACTCTGGCATTGTATTTCTTAATTTGAACTGCTGTTTTTGCAGACTGAAAATGCTTCCACACCATTACTTTCCTAGGGGTCAACCCAAAATCAAAGACAGCTTTGAAATTAAGAAAATGACAACTAATCATGACATTCATCCTCAAGATCTCAGGAAATGGTTAGAACAGTGTTCTCCAAACTTAAAATTTTTAAGTCTCTTCTTTTATATGTTTGTTTATTTGGCCGCACCGGGTCTTTGTTGTGGCATGAGTGATCTTTAGTTGCAGCGTGTGGAATCTAAATCCCTGACTGGGGATCAAACCCAGGCCCCCGACATAGAAAGCTTGGGGTCTTAGCCACTGGACCACCAAGGAAGTGCCATTCTCCAAACTTCTGTGCTCAGATGCCTCCATGGGGAAACATGAAAAGCCCCAGGAGTTTATGGTTTGTTTGTTTTTTTAAATAATGTATATACAGGTCAGATATAATTTATATCACTTCATGGCCAATAGATGGGGAAACAATGGAAACAGGGACAGACTTTATTTTCTTGGGTTCCAGAATCACTGCAGATGGTGACTACCGCTATGAAATTAAAAGACGCTCGCTCCTAGCAAGAAAAGCTATGACCAACATAGACAGCATATTAAAAAGCAGAGACATTACTTTGCTGACAAAGGTCCATCTAGCCAAACCTATGATTTTTCCAGTAGTCATGTGTGGATGTGAGAGGTGGACAATTAAAAAAAAGGTTGAGCACCGAAGAATTGATGCTTTTGAACTGTGGTGTTGGAGAAGACTCTTGAGAGTCCCTTGGACTGCAAGGAAATCCAACCAGTCCATCCTAAAGGAAATCAGTCCAGAATGTTCATTGGAAGGACTGATGTTGAAGTTGAAACTCCAGTCCTTTGGCCACCTGATGTGAACTGACTCATTGGAAAAGACCCTGATGCTGGGAAAGATTGAAGGTGGAAGGAGAAGGGGACGACAGAGGATGAGATGATTGGATGGCATCACTGACTCGATGGACATGAATTTGAGTAAACTCTGGGAGTTGGTGATGGATAGGCAGGCCTGGCATGCTGCAGTCCATGGGGTCTCAAATAGTCAAACTGTGTGGCTGAACGACAATACGTGTCAGCCCACAGCCTCCTCTCCAGGCGCCGTGTACCTTCATGGGGAGAACCATTCACCACCATGCATGCAGATGAGGCTTTTAAGTAGCCTTCTTGAAAATTCAGAAACTCATCCGCAGGGGGAGCTCAGATTTTGTCAGACTTCATTAGAGCCTTTGCTTTTAATCTGAGAGTGAGCTGACCTGAGCAGGGCGACCTGTCTGCAGCCGCACTTTCCGTGGTTGGCTTGAGCTTGATGTTCTTTGTTAATCAAGGCCAGTCCTGCCATCTCCGAAGCAGTCTTTAGGCCCTCATGCATTTCGTGAGGGCAGACTTTGCTAACAGCAGGTAGCATCATCATTGAATTCTCTCATCTGGGCACCTGTAGCTGGCAAAGGGTGGCGGGTCAAGGGAAATAAAGATAAATGAGCCACACTGCTGTCCCTGACACAGCGATTGTCCCTGGACCATCTGTGGAACTTCAGGACATTGGATGCATAATCTGTATTTAAACCAACCGTAAGCTCCACTTACCTGACTTCCCTGGTGGTTCAGATGGTTAAAAAAAATCTGCCTGCAATGCAGTTCAGTCGCTCAGTCATGTCCAACTCTTTGCGACCCCATGGATCACAGCACGCCAGGCCTCCCTGTCCTTCAGCGACTCCTGGAGCCTGCTCAAACTCGTGTCCATCGAGTCGGTGATTCCATCCAACCATTTCATCCTCTGTCGTCCCCTTCTCCTCCTGTCTTCAGTCTTTCCTAGCATCAGGGTCTTTTCCAGTGAGTCAGCTCTTTGCATCAGGTGGCCCAAGTATTGGAGCTTCAGCTTCAGCATTAGTCTTTCCAGTGAATATTTGGGACTGATTTCCTTTAGGATGGACTGGTTGGATCTCCTTGCAGTCCAAGGGACTCTCAAAAGTCTTCTCCAACACCACAGTTTGAAAGCATCAATTCTTTGGTGCTCAGCTTTCTTTATAGTCCAACTCTCACATCCATACATGCAGGAGACCTGGGTTCAATCCCTGGGTGGGAAAGATCCCCCGCAGAACAGAACAGCTACCCACCGCAGCATTCATGCCTGGGAAATCCCAATCACAGTGGATCCTGGTGGGCTATAGTCCACGGGGTCACAAAGAGTAGGACGTGACTGAGCAGCGAACACTTTTCACTTTCTAAGCTCTGCTTAGAACCTACTGGTTAGATACAGAATGGAAATGCTACCGTTTCTTCCCATTCACCCGGGAATAGCTTTGTAGCTACCCTTGAGCTGGGAACACTCAGAGAGCCCCTGGATCGGAGCATATTTATTTATAACTGAAGTGACGATGGAAGTATGATAAACAGAGTGTCTCGTGGGAGCAGAGTGTCAGGACTGAACCAACACACCCCCGTCTGCTTGCGAGATGCTACATTCCCAGGTTCCTGATGAGCAGAAGTGCACGTAGGCATCCTTTTAACCACTTCAGCTTGGAAGCTGTCCCTTACAGAGACTCGCATGTGCTGTCTTAAGTCATGGAGCGTCAGTAATAGAATGTGGAGTTTATTTCCATGAGCTCTGAAGGACCCCGCTGACCCTGGCGTCGTGGCCCACACTACTCCAGACATTGTGCAGAGAGTCTCTGACTCCTGAGAAGGGCCCGGTGTCTAGAGAAAGTTGAGGCCCAGCATCTGGACAGGCTGGCCAGCTGCAAGCAAGCCGTGTCTCAGGCAGATCGAAACCCAGCAAGCGAAGTCTTGTTGTCCAGCAGTGGGTTCGGCTTGGTTTACGGGTTAACCGTGTCACCAGCTGGGGTGTGAGATTCATGGGGAAGAGACCATAAACACGAGGAGTTGTGTGCAAGACAGTCTCGCAGTATCTGGTCTGGTGCTGGTCCAAGCCCCTCATGCAAAGAGCTGACTCACTGGGAAAGACCCTGATGCTGGGAGAGATTGAAGGCGGGAGAAGGGGACAACAGGATGAGATGGTTGGATTGCATCACCGACTCAATGGATGTGAGTTTGAGCAAATGCCAGGAGATGGTGATGGACAGGGAGGTCTGGCGGGCTGCAGTCCATGGGGTTGCAAAGACTTGGACGTGACTTAGCTACTGCACAACAGCAACAAGTACCTGCTAGGTGGGTAATTTCCTCTCCAGTATTTCCCTTTTAAGATTTTTTAATTTTTTACCATAAACATCTTTGCTGCAAGCATTTTAACCTGCAAACATTTTCCCTACACAGATCTAATTGCCCATGAGGCAGTTTTGTCGTAAAAGACAAAATAATGAAAAAGAAAAAAACAGACATAAAAGACATGAGAAAACACAAAAAACAAATAACAAAATTACAAAGACTTTGTGGCAAAGTACAAAATATTTGAACACAGCCAAAATGTGTGTAGATTCATGGCTACTGCACAAATAATGGATTTTATTTTCTGGGTTGGAGGAAAGCACTAGTCTTTAGAGTCCTTCATTCACCATATAATTTTTCTGCCTGTTGAGTCACCTCTACAATGGGCATCAATTTTCTTTCATTTTTTTTCCCCTAAAAATTCCTTTGTTTATTGCAAGAGGTGTCAGTGCTACCCAGGTTGATCAGAGGTAAAGAATGCACCTCCAGTACAGGAGACACAGTTTCGATTCCTGGGTCGGGAAGTTCCCTGGAGGAGGGTGTGGCAACCCACTGCAGTATCCTGGTCTGGAGAATCCCACGGACAGAGGAAACTGGTGGGCTGCAGTCCGTGGGGTCGCACGACTGAGCACAGTTGACGAGCACCAGGCGTGCAGGGTTGTACCTGAGCTCTGCGCTGCCCCCTCCAAGGCTCTGCACTGCTGTCTGTTCCAGGTTTATCGTCCTGTCTCTCAGCAGATGTTCCGGGGTTCTGTGCGAAACCTGGCTTCAGCTCTGGGCCTTCTTTCAGATGATGGGATATAAACACGGGTGTGCTTGCCAGTGTGGAAACGAAGGCAGACTGTCAACTTACAGCAGAATTGCCTCACGGCCAATCAGTTATGTGGTAAAGATGTTTGCGGCAGAGATGTTTGCAGCCAAGAGGCTGCAACAAAGATGTTTATGACACAGAAGCTTAAATACCTTGTTCTTGTGGTGGTTAGTCGCTCAGTCGTGTCCGACTCTTTGCAGCCCCATGGACTGTAGCCCACCACGATCCTCTGTCCACGGGATTTCCCAGGCAAGAATACTGGAGTGGGTGGCCATTCCCTTCTCCAGGGGATCTTCCCGACCCAGGGATCAGACTAGCTCCTCCCGCATCAGCAGGTGGATTCGTTACCACTAGTGCTACCTGGGAAGCTTATAAATACCTAGGACCAGTTAATTTATATCTTGCTCAATGAATGAATAAATTCCATACAGTAAGTGGGAGAGCTGAGACTGTATTTCTAGTCAGGTGGCATTAGCTGGGGTCCTGTGTTATTTGCAAATTCTCTCTTTATGTCCATTATTTCAAATGAGCTTCTGTTTTTAATTGACGTCTTCAGGGTTCCGGTTCATCTGGAAATCTCTCATCAACAGAGTTTGTAGACTGGCAGAATACTCTGTGACAGACTTAAATGATAAGATAGCCTAACCATCCCAAGCTACTTGGGAAATGGAAAATAAATAAGAAATAGTCGTGCGAAAGTGTATTTTACTGTTTTCCTAAAAGTAAAGTAAAGATAAAACCAAGCCAAAAAGATATGAAGGGAAGCCATTTGAATAAGCTTAAATTCTGAGCTGGGGCAGTACTGAGCTGGTTGCAAATGATGGAGACATTAAAAAAAAAAAAAACCCAAACACCTAAATCATTCAAAATGAATTCTAATCCATCCATCTCCTGGGAGAAGACTTGAGACCTAGAGGCCTGAAATGACACAGCAAGAAGTTGAGTTAAACAGAAACCCAGCTTCTCAGTCCTGGAAGATTCCCTTTCATTGGGCTGAGCATGTGATACACGTGTGTGTGTGTGTGTGGTGGTTTTTCTGTCACACACTCCGCTCCAGAAGCCAGTCATCATGGAAGAGAAGGCAAGGGCCACACGAAAAGTCACCTTTTCAGGCCAACATGCGTGATCTCCCTGGGATACGCCCCTGCCTAGTCTTGGCCCAGTGAGGTGACTCATGGCTCTCTCTCTCCCAAAACACTGCCATGCGGAGTTCTCCTCCAGCTGTTGTCCTGTCTGCTCACTACTTTCTCATTTTATCACGTGCAGAGCGGGGGCCCTGGGGGTGACGTGATCCCTGGCCGTGCAGAATGGATTTAGACCGTTCTCCGTGACTGAGGGTAAGTGTGACATGCCCTTAGGTTTTCATTTAGAAAAGGCCTTTTCCACCTAGTCAGATATTCAATAGGCACTTTGCACCGTGAAACTGACCATGGAAAATTATTTTCAAGATCCTCACGCCTCGCCATTCATTACCGTTGCTCCAACTTCTTGAGATGCCCTGACGAGAGAGAGGGCTGTGATTGGACTAAGAATCAGACATTAGAGCAACAGCTGTGAGCGTTTCGACATTGCCTTGGGCTTTCCTGATAGCTCAGTCGGTAAAGAATCCACCTGCAATGCAGGAGACCCTGGTTCGATTCCTGGGTCAGGAAGATCCGCTGGAGAAGGGATAGGCTAACCCACCCCAGTATTCTTCGACTTCCCTGGTGGTTCAGCTGGTAAAGAATCCGCCTGCAATGTGGGAGACTTGGGTTCAATCCCTGGGTTGGGAAGATGTCCTGGAGAAGGGAAAAGGTACCCACTCCAGTATTATGGCCTGGAGAATTCCATGGACTGTATAGTCCATAGGGTTGCAAAGAGTCGGACACGACTGAACGACTTTCACTTATTGAGTGATTTAATGCAAAAGGGCCCCTTGATCTTTAATGAAAAGCGTAAGCTCCAACACCCTGGAGGCAAAATGGAGTCTCTTGTCTCTACCCGCCAGCTCTTGGCATTTTTGGAAGCAGGCCTAGGCAGCTACTTGTGATAGCTGATTTAAATTATATCTGATGGAACCTTAATTAAAACCCAGGCAGCTCATCCTGCTGAAAAGATTTCTAGCTTCCTCCATCAAGACAAGCCGTGAAAGGCAGGTAAACCTACAACAGGTGGTTTAGATGGTACTTGAGGGGTGGAAGTTCCATAGTCTTCATGATAATGGAAGATGGACAGACTCAGGGAGGCACTAATGTGTTCTGTCATTTACACAACAACACTGCTCTTTTATTGAAACTGGAGCCATGCAAAATAATACATGCCTGGGGAAGGATATGGCAGAATCAAGGCAAAACAATAATGGGAAGTCCTATTGTGGTTAGGTTGTTTAAGACTGTAGTGGAAGCGGTGGTTTACCAGTTATTCCATGCAATAACTTTAAGTTTGAAATCTAACACTCTAGTTCAGTTCAGTCACTCAGTTGAGTCTGACTCTTTATGATCCCCTGGATTGCAGCATGCCAGGCCTCCCTGTCCATCACCAACTCCCGGAGTTTACCCAAACTCCTGTCCACTGAGTTGGTGATGCCATCCAACCATCTCATCCTCTGTCATTTCCTTCTCCCACCTTCAATCTTCCCCAGCATCAGGGTCTTTTCTAATGAGTCAGCTCTTAGCATCAGGTAGCCAAAGTATTGGAGTTTCAACTTCAGCATCAGTCTTCCAATGAATATTCTGGACTGATTTTCTTTAGGATGGACTGGTTGGATCTCCTTGCAGTCCAAGGGACCCTCAAGAGTCTTCTCCAACACCACAGTTCAAAAACATCAATTCTTTGGTGCTCAGCTTTCTTTATGGTCCAACTCTCACATCCATACATGACTACTGGAAGAACCATAGCTTTAAACCAGGGACAGATAACACTCTAAGTTATCTAAGTTAGTTAGAGTTAACACTCTAAGCCAGGGGCAGGTAATGCTTTTTTTCGCCACAGTCGACTCAACTGTGGTTTCTCTCCTAGAGAAAAAGTCTGAAACCAGAGAGGTTTGTTGCCTTTGCGTGGAGTTTAATTGCCCTCCCCCACATCCTTCCCCCATGACATTGATTTCCCTGCTGTAGATGCTGAGACCATTTTCCTCAGCATCACTTGGAAGCTGGGGGGGCGGGTCTTCGAGTGGAAGCCCAGGCTTTTGGGGCAGCGGGGCTTGAAAACCCTTAACAAGCTGCTTTTATCAAGGAGCTTTGGCCGCACCCTGAAGGCTGGGCTAAGGAATTCTTTTGCCACTTTCAGCCCCTGGGAGGGGCCAGTCTATTAGGGGCTTCATGATGGATGCCCGTGGATCTGGCTTATTGCACCCCGCACATCAGTGGCCCTCATCAGCTGCCCGTGGAGACCTCATTGTCCCCTTTGGCCTCAAAGCCTGCTTCTAGGGCCCTCCGGTCCTTCCCCAGTGACCCCACAGGAAAGCTCTTCACATCGTGGGCCCTCCTCCACCCCAGCACTGCAGACACCCCTTCCACGTTGGGAACCCTAAGATGTGCTTCAGAGACCATTTCTGGCTTTTCAAAAAGAAATAGCTTCATGTTCTTTTTGTGTGTGTGTGAGTGTGAATCATTTAACGTCTTGACATCTGAGAGAGTACCCAAAGGGACAGAAGTTCAAGTAAATATATGATTGTGTTGGGACTTCACTGCACAACTCTGCCCTCTTAAATACAACTCAGAGGGCCGCCCAATTAGAATTATCATGGATTTCAGAACAAGTGGAGGAGGGCATGGCAACCCACTCCGGTATTCTGGCCTGGAGAAGCCCATGGACAGAGGAGCCTGGCTGGCTACAGTCCATGGGGTTGCAAGGATGCACCTGCGCAACACACAAAGGCATACACACAGCAGAGTCCATGACTCACTTAGCCACAGGCTGTTGAGAAGACAATGAACATTTTTGTAGACAGTAGGCCAGAACGCATAGGTACATGGGAGGGTAAGGTTAAGTGGCAGTGCAGGTATTAGTCACTCAGTCCTGACCCTCTGAGACCCCATGCACGATATAGCCTGCCAGGCTGTGTCAGTGGGATTCTCAGCATCCGTTCCTAACCTTCAATATGCCTTCCCAACGGCTTCCCTGGTGGCTCAGAAGGTAGAGAGTCTGCCTGCGATGCAGGAGACCTGGGTTCAATCCTTGGGTGGGGAAGATTCCCCTGGAGAAGGAAATTGCAGTCCACTCCAGTACTCTTGCCTGGAGAGTCCCACGGACAGAGGAGCCTGGCGGGCTACAATACGGACAGAGGAGCCTGGCGGGCTACAGTCCATGGGGTCGCAGAGAGTCGGACATGACTGAGGTACTTCAGTATATGCCTTTGCATATGCAAACTTATGGCCAACCTAGATAGCATGTTAAAAAGCAGAGGCATTGCTTTGTCAACAAAGGTCTGTATAGTCAAAGCTATGGTTTTTCCAGTGGTCACGTTGGACTCTAAAGAAAGCTGAGCACCGAAGAATGGATGCTTTTGATCTGTGGTGTTGGAGAAGACTCTTTGTGAGTCCTTTGGACTGCAAAGAGATCCAACCAGTCCATCCTAAAGGAGATCAGCCCTGAATACTCATTGGAAGGCCTGATGCTGAAGCTGAAACTCCAATCCTTTGGCCACCTGATGCGAAGAACATACTCATTGGAAAAGACCCTGATGCTGGGGAAGATTGAGGGCAGGAGGAGATGGGGACAACAGAGGATGAGATGGTTAGATGGCGTCATCGACTCAATGGACATGATTTTGAGTAGACTCCGGGAGTGGGTGATGGACAGGGAAGCCTGGCTTGGTGCAGTTCATGGGGTCTCAAAGAGTCGGACACGAGTGAGCGACTGAACTGACACTGCAAAGCCTGAACTGTCAAAAACTACATTCCCCAGACTTCCCTGCAGCTTGGTTTGGGGCACGTGACTTCAGTCCACCAATCAGAGGCATTCTCTTAAAGACAGTTCGACAGGTGGGGAGAAAGATGGTTGTGTCGGGGTGGTCCAGCGGGTGAAGTAGGGTCCGGGGTGCAGTCACACAGGCAGACAGAGGCCTGGTCCCCCATTTGTGGCAGAGTCCACAGCCCCAGGGACAAGGGCTGCTTTTGTATTTTGGCCTGGGAGGCCTTCATGGTGGCCTGACTGGTGATTTGTTAACACTTGTTCTGTATTAATTGTTTGCAGCACAAAAGACTGAGAATGCTGCCTATTATCTGCAGCTGAACTCCAGCTGACACAGTTACTCAAAATCAAGGTTGCATGGATATGTGCTGATGTGTAGGGGATGGAGGTTTGGGAGGGGGTTACAATTGGTGAACATCATTTCTTGCCTCATTTTTATATTGAATTTGAAGTTGCAGTGCTCAAACTCTAGTTCAGTGAAGAGTAGCTGCTGGGAAGTAAAGAAAGAAAAAAATAAAAAAACTCCAACAATGTATGTTTTCTTATTTTCCTCCAAGTCTTGGAGTCATAACAGGTATTGACAAGAGAAGGTGTTCTCAGATTTGGGAGATTTTAGTTTTGGTATTGACATTGCATGTGGTTGCTCAGAGGAAAGGATGCTACAGAATCTTCCGGACAGAAAGAAAGTGAAAGTGAAGTTGCTCAGTAATGTCCGACTGTTTGCAACCCGTAGCCTACCAGGCTCTGAGGTCCATGGGATTTTTCCAGGCAAGAATACTAGAGTGGGCTGCCATTTCCTTCTCCAGGGGATCTTCTCAACCCAGGAATCGAAGCCGGGTCTCCTGCATTGCAGACAGACACTTTACCGTCTGAGCCAGATGTGGTGATTATTTCAGCCTCCTGGAAGGAGTTTAGTCACGGGTATCAGCATACCAGCTGAGGAGACAGTGGGGAAAGCCACCGCATAAAAGGCAACTTACGTGCTAGGAAGAGATGATGGGGCTTGTCTTCCCATTCAGAATGTTTGATTGGCATCTGGATGCCTCACCGGGTTACACCTTCACCCTTCACTGGCCGCATGTAAACGCAGCCAGTACTTGCCTGCTTTGAGCATCCCTCCTGGAAGCTGGCTTTGTTTACCCCCAGACAGTCATTTGATTGACATCTATACTGGTAACACAAATCTCTGCCAGACAGCCTCTCATCTTCTCACAATATTTACCTATCTATGGATGGTCTGTTTCCCCTATACTTAGCCTGAAACAATTTATGGGGAATTTAGCAGCCAATGATCAGTGAACGCTATTAATACCATAAGATAAGCTTCTTGGTTTCTATTTCTGCTAGGCACACATCAGGTAGTTAACACAACTGGCTTCCATGTCAAGCACATAAGATTTTTAAAACCTTTAATACAATGGACCCTCCCTCCCCCCCCAAAAAAAAGAAAATTGAGGGAGAAAGCACTGGCGATTTTTTTGTGATTAAAAAAACGCTCAGCGTGAGGGGGGAAGAATTCTGTCAAACATTCAAAACGCCTTTGAGCCCAAGGTGTTTAAACGTTGATTTTCTTCTGATTAGTGTTTCACTTAATGCAGAAACAACCGTATATTCTTAGATGATGTCAGGATTTAATGGAATTTGATGTAATGGCAAGGTACAAGAACAAATTGGTTGCTCCATCCATGTGAGTGACAAGCCGTTTCTGTGGTGCCACTACAAAGTACATAATTGCCTGTTGCCTGTGGGTGTCGACAGATTTCTAGTACAGGGTAAGTTTAATAGAAGCACGAATTTTTCAGCTCTCAGCACCCTTTTAACATACATGGGATATGACATTATATAATTGCCGATTCATTATTTGATTCCTTTCATGGGCTTACTTTGTAAAAAACAAAAACAAAAACCTATGAGCCACTGGAACGTAGACTTAATGCAATCCTGCTCATGAACTGGGGGTGAACTGCTCATATTTTTGATGATAAACACATGATTTTAGGCCATCAGAGTGTCAGCATTTATTGAAGCAAATGTTTAGTTGATGGCAATCTGCTAAGCTGAAAGATTAGTTTTCCTTAAAAATAAACACTATTGGCATTTGCCTTTTTGCCACGTTATCTTGGAACTAAAGAAGAACATTGATCCCCTTGCTATCTATTTTTTAATGAGGAAAACTCAAGAGAAGATGGTATGATGAAACCTATTTAATATGATATCCTAGGGATTCTCTGGTGGCTCAGACAGTAAAGGGTCTACTTGCAGTGCAGGAGACCTGGGTTCAACCCCTGGGTCGGGAAGATCCCCTGGAGAAGGACATGGCACCCACTCCGGTACCCTTGCCTAGAAAATTCCATGGATGGAGGAGCCTGGCGGGCTACAGTCCATGGGTTGCAAAGACTCGGACACGACTGAGCGACTTCACTTTCACTTTTTCACGCTGCTAAGTTGCTTCAGTCGTGTCCAACTCTGTGCGACCCCATAGACGGCAGCCCAGCAGGCGCCCCCGTCCCTGGGATTCTCCAGGCAAGAACACTGGAGTGGGTTGCCGTTTCCTTCTGCAATGGATGAAAGTGAAAAATGAAAGTGAAGTCGCTCAGTCATGTCCGACTCTTAGAGACCCCGTGGATTGCAGCCCACCAGGCTCCTGTGTCCATGGGATTTTCCAGGCAAGAGTACTGGAGTTTTCATGCTACTGCATATGAAGTTGGGGAAGGAATGAGGTCATGGCTACAGAACTGTGCTATCGTGAGGGTTACAAAATCTTAGGCCTCCTGGGGGGCTGAGTGCAAGCCGACTGTCCGTCAGTCACCCAGCACAGCCTGCTCTGTGTGTGACTTGCCTGGGATTGATGTTGCAAATCTCATGTCCGGGAAAAGATCTCACTCCTGAGGTAACGAGGAACCGTTGGTCACTCTGAGCTGGCATACAAGCTTCCCTCAACGGTTCACCAACTGCGAGGGAGCTGCTAAGTCCTCCGAAAGTGAAAGCGTTAATCACTCAGTCACGCCTGGCTCTCTGACCCCATGGACTGTAGCCCGGCCAGGCTCCTCTGTCCGTGGGATTCTCCAGGCAAGAATACTGGAGTGGGTTGCCATGCCCTCCTCCAGGGGATCTTCCCAACTTGGGGACTGACCTCCGTCTTCTGCATTGGTAGGTGGGTTCTTTATCATCTGAGCCAGCAGGGAAGCCTGCTAAGTCATCAGAGCAGCTCATCAGAAGGGAGAGCCTCTGACCAGAGCTTAGCTCTGGCAACATGCTGCTAAGTGATCGAGACTGGTCCTGTGAGTGGCTGGCATCCTTCAGGGCTTACTCCAGAGAGGTGCTAAAAAGACTTCCTGTGTCAAAAATGTGTTCCCCCTGGCCCAGCAGAAACCTTAAGGTTCCACTGCCCTTCTGAGCTTTCATAGATTTTCCGTCTCAGAGACCCTTTTAGCTCAGATTCCTTAGGAGCTGAGCCTGGTCTGAGGAGTCAAGCACCAGTGATTTATTGATGATGTCTTTGGGGAGGAACTTCCCGGGAAATGAGGGGAGCCAAGGGGGCAAGGGGACAAGGTGGAGGGGGTTGATGGCCGCTGAAGTTGCCTCTGCTTGACCTTTTGCGGAGCTCTGCAGCACACGTTTCTACGGACTCACCCACCTTATTCCACAGGGTAGACCCTAGGACAAAATGCTACTGTTGATATTTTTTAATTAGAGTATAGTTGACTTCCCTGGAAGAGGGCATGGCAACCCACTCCAGTGTTCCTGCCCGGGGCGTCCCATGGACCGAGGCCCTGGCAGGCTACCATCCATGGGGTCGCTAAGAGTCAGACACAGCTGAGTGACTTAGCACACACGCATGGTTTCCCTAACAATGTTGCTTGAGTTTCAGGTTTTCAGAAAAGTGATTCAGTTACATGTACACACGCGTGCACTCTCTTTTAGATTCCTTTCCCCGAGAGGGCATGAGAAGGGTATTGAGTAGGGCTCCCTCTGCTATAGCGTGCGTCCTTATTAGTTACTTAATTTGCGTATAGCAGTGTGTATATGTCGATCTGAATCTCCTAATTTATCCCTCCCATCCTATCCCCGATCTGAATCTCCTAATTTATCCCTCCCATCCTATCCTCGATCTCAATCTCCTAATTTATCCCTCCCATCCTATCCTCGATCTCAATCTCCTAATTTATCCCTCCCATCCTATCCCCCTTGATGTTCATGCTTGTTCTCTACATCTCTGACTCACTTTGTGTTTTGTAGAGCTGTTCCTTTATCCCCCTTGTTTTAGATGTCACATGTAAGTTCTGTCACATGATACTTGTCTTTCTCTGTCTGACTTCACTTAGTATGATAATCTCTAGGCCTATCCATGTTCCTGCAAAATGGCATTATTTTAATCTTTTTTATGGCCCAGGAATATTCCACTGTGTGTACATATCACATCTTCTTTCTCCGTGCCTCTGTCAGTGGACATTTAGGTTGCCTCCCAGTCTTGGCTATTGTAAACATTTCCGCAGTGAATGCTGGGGTGCATGTGTCCTTTCAAACAGTCGTATATGTCATGGTGGAAGTGAAAGTCGCTCAGTCGTGTCCAACTCTTTGCGACCCCATGGACTATACAGTCCTTGGAATTCTCCAGGCCAGAATACTGGAGAGGGTAGCCTTCCCCTTCTCCAGGGGATCTTTCCAACCCAGGGATCGAGCTCAGGTCTCCCGCGCTGTGGGCAGATTCTTTATCAGCTGAGCCAGAGTCATGGTAACACCCTCCTTACCAAGAGGTGGGTCTGCCTCCCCTCCCCTTGAATATCGTCAGAACAGTGGTTGTTGCAGCAAATAGACTGTGGTGAAAGTGACAATATAGGGCTCAAAAAAATTTTTATTTGTGGTCAGATACACGGAACAGAACATTTACCATCGTAACAGTTTTTAAATGTGCAGTTCAGTGACTTCAGGTACATTCTTATTTTGTGGATCCATCACCACCATCTTTCTACAGACCTGTTTTCATGTCACAAAACTGAAACTCTGTCCATTCAGCATTAATTCAGCAGTCCCCTCCCCAAGGCTCTGGCACCCACCGTTCTGCTTTCTGACTTTACCCAGTTGCTCCTAGTGTCTCATATAAGTTGAACTGTACAGTATGTTTTTGCCTTTTGTGGCTGGCTCATGTCACTGACCACAGTGTCTTGAAGGCTCGGCACGTTCCAGCCTCTGTCAGAATGTCTTTCCACAGCTGGATAAGACTCTGATGTGTGTGCAGACCACACTTTTGCTTCTGTGAGTCTGCTCTCTGCATCAGGGGACCAGGCTATTAGAACATCAGCATCAGTCCTTCCAGTGCAAAGGCACTATGCCAATATTCCAATGGATGCTTGCCATGCCAAGTCCAAATTTCCATCCACAGGTCACAAGCTTCACATGATGGTTTTTGTTTTCAGTCTGTGACTCGGGGGTGGTTTTCTATGTGATAACACATAGCTGGAACTCACATCAGCTGGTTTGAGCTGTCCCTGGGGAGGAGTGTAACATCCTGGGTGTGTCCTGCTTGGCAGAGAGTGGTTGGAGTAGCTAATAGCTGCTAAGATCCACTGTTTTCAGCTGGGGACTGCAGACCCCAGAGTGGGAGAGAGGGTATGTGGGTGTCACCAAGAGTATCTACTGTGGGACACCTCAGTGACTCCTCGTCCCTCGGTTAGGGAATAGCATTTGGCCAGAAAATTAGTGTCCACTTGAAAAAACATGGGAAAAGTGACCGAGGACTAACACAAAGAGAAAAAATAAGAGCGCGTGAGATGCTATGCTAAGTTGCTTCAGTCGTGTCCAATTCCGTGTGACCCCACAGACAAGAGCCCAGCAGGCTCTTCTGTCCGTGGGATTCTCCAGGCGAGAATACTGGAGTGGGTTGCCATGCCCTCTCAGCGAGTGAGATGCTAAGTCTGTATTTCTTTTCCCCCATTTGTCAGTTTTCTCCAGGAGTAAGTTTCTGGTTCCTCGTTTAAACACGAGGAGAGCCAAATCGGTAGTTCAAAAATTGCTAGAAAAAGACTTATTTTTGCAGATGCCATAGATTTTTACAGAGATGTTCTCAAGGCTACAAACATACTGGAAGTCATGAAGTAGGCTTCCTATTTAAAGCAAGCTAATAGGAACAAAAACGCTTTCTAGAGGCCTAAGAAAACACTTTGGAGTAGAGAGACATAGAGCGAACTTTTAACACAGGTCTAAACACTAGTCTGAATCTCTTCCCTTCCTTCAAGTTTTGGTGATACAGATGATGGGGAAAAAACTGTCATGAGAAACCCTCTAATGTGTGTGTGTGTTAGTCTGTCAGTTGTGTCTGACTCTCTGCCACCCCATGGACTGTTGCCCATCACGCCCCAGGCGCCTCTGTCCATGGGATTCTCCGGGAAACAATCCTGGAGTGGGTTGCTGTTCCCTTCTCCAGCGGATCTTTCCAGCCTAGGGATCGAACCTGGGTCTCTTGTATTACAGGTAGATTCTTTACCATCTGAGCTACCAGGGAAGCCTGATGTTTGTAGGGTATTAGAATAAGGGGATAGGAGAGACAGCCCATTCGTTTATATATATATGTA
>CM035303.1:129363139-129408010 GCA_020226075.1 Hydropotes inermis
TATATATATATATATATATATATATATATATATATATATATATATATATATATATTTTAACCTATATATTTGTCTGCCTTGAGTCTTAGCTGAATCACCCAGAATATTTGTTGTGTCATGCAAGCTTGGTAGTTGTGGCTCTCAGGCTTAATTGCACGTGAGATCTTACTTCACCGGCCAGGGATTGAACCCTTGTCCCCTGCATTGCAAGGCACATTTTTAACCACTGGACCACCAGGGACATTCCCGAGAGCCTATTCATATTCTCACTGTAAACGCTGTTTCTAAAAGTCTCTGCTCTGTTGCTAATATGCTTGGGCCTCTGCACATGTTCAGTGAAACCTCACTCATGAATAGGCTTTGAGATCTGGGTACAGGTCACTGCTTCTAAGAGGTCTCTCCTGAGTGTCAGTCCACAGTAGGTACGGGGTCCAGGGCATCAGAGTGGGCGTATGCCACTTGCTGTGCTGTGCTTAACTGCCTCTGTTCCTTTCCTTGGCACATTTATTTCTTTATTTGTTGCCCACCTCCACCAACAGTCCCACTGCAGCGACCCTCAACACCTCCTCCATCTCCCCTGACTTCGCCTTCACCAGTGCTTACCTCCCCCTTCATCTCCTTCACCTCCGACACCGCCTCTGGTTCCCCCACGTCCCCCACCGGCACCTCCTCCTTCGTGCCTGCCACCTCCAACACCGCCTCCACCATCTCCAACAGAAATCAGAAACATGCCACGCTCTCGTCCGCTGCCTCCAACAGAAATCAAAAACACGGCGCTCCTTCCTTGCATCCTGCAGGCCAGCGTCGGCTCCCTTTCATCCTGCCCTCCACACCTTGCCAGCCAGCATTATTTTAGAGCTCTTTTGTGTAAGAATAGCTTCCCTGGCTCTCTTAACCTCGACGGAATTAAGTATCTACTAGCAATGAATTTTCCTTCTTCCGTGTTTAAAACACACTTTTGTGGGACTTCCCTGGCAGTCCAGTGGTTAACACCGCGCGCCTCCCTGGTTAACACCGCGCGCCTCGCTGGTTAACACCGCGGGCCTCCCTGGTTAACACCGCGCGCCTCCCTGGTTAACACCGTGCGCCTCATCGCGCGCCTCTCTGGTTAACACCGCGCGCCTCCGTGGTTAACACCGCGCGCCTCCCTGGTTAACACCGCGCGCCTCCCTGGTTAACACCGCGCGCCTCACTGGTTAACACTGCGCGCTTCTGCGGTAGGGGCTTCCAGTTTGATTCCTGGTCCAGGAACTAAGATGCCACATTCCCGCAAGGTGTGGCCAAAAGAGTTTTTAAAAATACGTTTTTGCAAGGGTGCTGTCCTCATGGCACATTAAATTTTGTTTTGTTTGATTCAGCACTTAGGAATGTTTGAATTTAGTTTTCTACTTAATTTTTTTAATGTTTATTAACAATGTAGTACTTCATATTTGTGGCACTGTGTAACTAGCATGAAAAAGCAAACGTGTTAATGTTCCTTTGAAAAAATGGACTTTTCTTCCCAACGCCGTGGATATTTGTTTTGAAAGAGGTAGTTACTGGTGGCTCAGGTGGTAAAGAATCCACCTGCAACACAGAAGACGTGGGTTCAATCCCTGGGTCAGTAAGGTCCACTGGAAAAGGGCATGGCAACCCACTTCAGGATTCCTGCCTGGAGAATCCCATGGACAGAGGAGCCTGGCAGACTACAGTCCGTGGGGTTGCAGACAGGCGGACACGACTGAACGACTGAACCACCAACACCGCATGTGACTTCTAGTTATTGATCTACCTCTAACCCCTCAAGGGAAACAATTGTGGAATTCTTTCTGAGCTAAATCGACTTTGTTGCTTAGATATATATATCTGTTTTTACTTTTGAGATATGTGTAAATTTGTTCTTTTCTTTGCATTTCTCGCATGATTGAGGTAGCTAAGGGAATTCCCAATCGAATGGCAATTAATTCTTTTCCGTAGAAGACAGGTTACACTCTTTAGTTAAAATGTAGTGACCCATTCACATAATCTTAAAAAAAATTATGTGCCTTTCTGATAACAGAAGCTTCAGAGAAAATGTCACTGATGCTAAGAACATTAAGTGTCGAGTGTACTCTTCTGTTCCCCAAATTGACACATTTACCAAGTGAACAAAATTGTGACAGTCTTTCTTGGCATCTCTTCTTCCATATGTCTGTGGGAAGAATCATCAGATGCAACATTTGCCTGCCTGTGAATGAGAGAGAATTTATAAAAACCTGCTGAAAACGATTTTCATGGGAGGATTGAAGATGGCAGTATATAGATGATTGCCATCAGCAGAAAGCTAGCTGTTTACTTTAACAATATTTTAGACTTGTAAGAAATCATACTAGTTGATGACATTAGCTATAAAACTGGGATGAGAATGAAAAAGAAATAATAGGTATTAGTTCCCACTATATTGAAAGTATACCTGTGGCCTGGAAGGGGCTTCCTAGGTGGCGCTAGTGGTAAAGGACCCGCCTGCCTATGCAGGAGACGTGAGACTCGGGTTCGATCCGTGAGTGGAGAAGTTCCCCTGGAGGAGGGCAAGGCAACCTGCTCAGTATTCTTGCCTGGAGAATCCCGTGGACGGAGGAACTTGGAGGGCTACAGTTCATCGGGGTCGCAAAGAGTCAGACATGACTGAGCGACCAACACTTTGAACTTTTCAAATGTCAGAGTCACTGGGGAAGGGACAGCCTGGGGGATTCGGAATCCCCCCCCCCCCCAAAATTCTCAGGTGAAGATCATAGACTCGGCTCCTCTGTGCATGTGTGTGTGCATGTGTGTGTGTGTGTGTGTGTGTGTGTGCACATTCAGCTGTGTCCGACACTTTGCAAGTCTTTACAACTCTTGGCTCCTGCAGAGAGGTGATCAGTTATGCACCAGCTGCGGGAGAAGTAGAGGCCATAACCTGAGGAATCTCTCTCATCATCTCAATACTAAAACCAACAGAGAGCTGGGGTCCTCAGGGCTCCTGTCCCATTGCAAAGTGTCTGAGGCGCGAACAGCGCTGCGGGGTTCAAGTCAGCTGTGGTTCTCTCTGTATCAGATCCCGGGATAAGCACTTGGCTTGTCAGCGAGGAGGATGGCCACGTGCGTGCGTCTGTTCTTTGTATGTGAGCGGCGCCATAGTTTTGTCTGCTTGCCTTTCTCTCCCGAGGTTGAACACTTTGTGACGATAGACTGTACGCCGTTGAAGTAACAGCACTGTTGCCTCTATGGGAAGGTGTGGGGATAGCCCGGATAAATATACGCCCCTATATCAGCTGAAGCACAAGCATGTGGTTAGAAGACACGTTGGATGACGGTGAGACCTGTGTGGGCTTGCCCTGATGGTCCAGTGGTTTAGACGCGATGCTGCCCACGCAGGGGGTCGTGGGTTTGAGCCCTGCTCGGGGAACTAACATCCCACATGCCATGTGACACGGCCAAAAGATTAAAAACAAGAAGAGGAACTGCCTGGGTTCCACTTCTGGGATCGACCTTGAACTGCCGTCCACCCCCTGGCTCTAACCACAGGGATTAGGGCAGGACCCCGCAAGACCCCAAGGAGACCATCCTTTCTGTGGGGCCCCTGCATCAAGGTCACGGGGTGGAGCCCTGTAACCAAGGCCACAGGATAAAAATCCCTGGAATGGACCGAGCCCCACAGCATGAGTTGCCGTGAACCTCTGGATCTAGAGCGACCCCTTCGCTGACCCCATGTTAGGTCAAATACCCACCGTACCTTCCACCGCATAGCATCCTAACCCGTCACGTCACGCTGCCACTCCAGCAGGGATTTTCTCTGTCTTGAGGCTATAAAAATTGGCTGCTGCCCCGTGAAAGGGGTCTGCTCTGCTTTGAGCAGGCCCACTGTTCTAATAGCCTCTCCTACTCTGATAAACTTTATTCTCCTCTCGTTCCACCTCATGTCTGGAAATTCTGTTCCAGCCCGCGCACGGACTTACCGCAGATGGACACGACCCCTATTTCAGAGGCGAGCCACACCACGTGAGTCCACAGACCACCTGTACTTTGGACCGATTTGCTATAAATTCAGAGGTTCTCTCGAACCCCTGGTTCTCAGATTCACTGGAAAGGCTGGTAGCACTCAGGGAAGAACCATACGTAGAGTTTTATTACAAAAGATGCACACAGCCTGAGGTCAGGGCGTGAACCCAGCACTTCTGAACCTCTCCCCATGGAATCAAAACCCTCATCCTGCGAAGTGTCCGCAAGGAAGGAGGCTCCTCTGAGGCCCCGTGCCCAGAAACCTCCCGTGTGTGTGTGTTTAATTATTGATTTTTAATTGAAGTGCAGTTGTTTCTCAACATTGGTTTCATGTCTGCCATCCATCAGCATGAATCAGCCATATATACATATGTCCCCTCCGTCTTGAACCTCCCTCCCTCCCCATCCCACCCCTCTAGGTTGTGTCAGAGACCCGGCTTGAGTCCCCCCACCCTTCCCCAGTCATGTAGCAAATGGAACGAGACTCACTGAGGTTTTTTATGTGGTGGGTACCCGTCAGTGACCAGACGCTTGACTGAACGCAGCCTCCGCCCCCTTCTGGGCCCCTGGTGGTGGAGCGGCTGGAAGTCCCAACCTGTTTATCGTGTCGATAGCTGGTCTTTCTGGTGAGCCGCCTCCTTCCTGAATCCACGTGGGGGACTCTGCAGAGTGACCTCCTCAGCGTAAGGAAGACGTCCGTATCACGCAGGAAGTTCCGGGGGCTTCTCTGTCTCGGGAGCCGGGGACAAAGGCCAGGCTAGATGATTTATAGCCTGTGTGTGTCAAGAATAAAGGCCAGCACAGGGCTGAGTATACGGCCGCCGGGGTCAGAGGAGGCGGGGGACAGGCGTCAGGCGACACTTTGCCTGTCAGTTGTCAGCCTCCTGAATTTGAAGCCTGCCCAGGTGGGTGTAACCTTTGTCATCCCCACTGTTCTCTCCCCTCAGAAGAAATTCCAGGAGAGTGACTTCAGCGCTTCCTGTGCCCCTGCATACACTTGCCTCTGAAATGAAGTTAAGGCGTTAGTCGCTCAAGCTGTGTCCCACTCTTGGCTGCGCCGTGGACTGTAGACCCCAGGCTCCTTTGTCTTTGGGATTCCCCAGGCAAGAACACTGGAGCGGTTTGCAGTGGCCTCCTCCAGCGGGATCTTCCCCACCCAGGAATCGAACCCAAGTCTCCTGCATTGTAGGTGGATTCTTTACCGCGCCTCTCTTGACTTTTCTCCAATTCACCACGTTGTTCATGTTTACTCTGTCCCCCCGCCCCCTCGACACCCATTCCTTGGGGGACATTTTTATTTGTCTTTCTCCCAGCTCAAGAATACTTCCTGTGCCCCACACTGAATGATGGGTGGGTTTTTTTTTGTTTTTGAATTGTTGTTGAATTTCTGCAGGTTTTAACCTTTTGCTTCCACTCTGAGCCGACCTGTACAGAATAGGCATGCACGTTTTATCATTTCAGATATCTTTATCTGTAAGGCAGCCAACTGAATGTCATCTGTTTCCTAGTGACTAGGCATCGTCTCCTTCCTCCCGTTGTTTACTACGAAATGCAAGCAGATTTTCATTTCATTTCAGTATGTGTCGGTGTCGGAACATCTGACTTCTTCATTGGCTTATTTGAATCAAAATGTCAGGAATCAGGTAGAAAATCAAAGCAGAAGCGGAAACATGGGGTCCATAGTGGATATGTGTGAGCCCTAGGCACTCACTCGTGTCAGACTCTTTGTGACCCCATGGACTGTAGCCCACCAGGCGCCTCTGTCTATGGAATTTTCCAGGCCAGAATACTGGAGCGGGCAGCCTTTCCCTTGTCCAGCAGATTTTCGCTACCCAGGGATCGAACCCAGGTCTCTCCTGTTGCAGGCAGATTCTTTAGCAGCTGAGCCACCGGGGAATCCCAAGAATACTGCAGCGGGTGGCCTTTCCCTTCTCCAGGGGGTCTTCCCGGTCCAGGGATCAAACCCTGGTCTATCACCTTGCGGGCAGATTCCTTACTGCCTGAGCCACCAGGGAAGCCCCTCAGTTGGTATAAATAACCTCTGTTGTGTTTCATGAGACCCCTGACCCGTCTTTGCTGAATTATTCCATTTTGCAGACAGGTCTTAAATCTACAAATCGCCGAGGCATGCCACGTTCCATGTTTAGACACGGTAGTATGGTTATTTTAAGAGGGCCCTTCCCGTGATCAGACTTAAGGTGTGAAATTTTGGATATCATTGGTTGGCATTGCCAGCGTCTGCCAGTCACTCATTTATGAAGGCGGTTGAGGACGGCCGTGGGTTGCAGGATTAATTCAAGACCAGCACCATCTGGCAGGGTAATGAAACAGGCTGGTGTGAAGTCCTGTGTCCTGACCACCACTCTATTGCCTGTACATGTCCTTAGTGCCTGGATTTCAGAGCTGGAAGGGCTCAGGGCTGATCAATGACTTTCCGCAAGCCTCCCGGGGGGAGCCTGGGGTGGGAGGTACGTAAGGAGGTGTTGTAGAAGAAGGTGGGAGGGTGCATCACGAAGGCGGGAGGAGACCCTCGTTCAAGCTCAAAACAAGGAAGGTTTCCTCTTCCTGTTTCCTGTTGTTTTTCTGCTCCTGTCTTCAGCTGCTCATACGAGGCTCACTCACCCAGGACGGCCATGCGCTTTGCTCAGTCTCCTGATAACAGACGTTTGTCTCAGCCACACGCCGCCTTCAGAGACACGTCCAGAATCATGTTTGACCAAACGTCTCGGTGCCCCATGGCCCAGTCAGGTTGACCCCCAAGTCTCACAGGTGGAGAGGGGTTCCATCCCTTCTATAGATCGAGTGGCGTTCTCTCCACCCTCCCTGCACCTCTCAGAGCTGGCTCATCTCTGCAGCGTCTGTGTGCAGACTTTGCCCCTAACGGTGCTGGGACGGAATGTACAAGTTTAGTGAAGTTGTTCTGCGAGACTCCAGCACGTCTTCAGCTCCCAGTGGACTTTGAGAGGAGCGCAGTGGTCATTGAGCTGGATGGCTGGTCCCGTTCCTGGGGCGGCCGGGGGGTCTCCCGCCCAGCTCCTGCGTCTGCCAAGGGAGCCAACCATGCCTCGTCCAGCCCAGAGGTCACGTCAGCAGCCCAGGAGAGGACCGCCCGGCAGGTGAGGCTGTGTCCCGGTCGGTTCACTCACATAGGGGCACATTGAGTGCTGATTTGTGTTCTGGCACCTGCCAGGTTGCCCAGGGGGCTGGCCAGCGGGAGACCCGGGTCTCCGTGGCTGTCTCTTTATCGTCCCCATCTTCCCCGCAGCGTCATGGGGCAGGCCCTCCCGGAGTTACCCCAGCCTGTTGTTCAGGTTCAGAGGCTCAGGTCACTGTCCTCTGCGTCGTGATCTCCCCAGCCCTCCCGAGGGAGCAGAGGACACCGGAAGCTTCCTTCGACAGAAGTGGATAAAGCGGCCTGGCTCTTAAAACGGATGTCCCACGTTCATCGTCCCACACACAGTGGCCTACACTTATCCTCCCAGCGGTTGGAAACTTTCGTTCTGTCGCTCAGTCGTGTCTGACTCTCTGCGACCCCATGGACTGCAGCACGCCAGGGCCCCCTGTCCATCACCAGCTCCCCGAGCTTGCTCAAACTCATGTCCATCGAGTCGGTGATGCCATTCAACCATCTCGTCCTCTGCCGTCCCCTTCTCCTCCCACCTTCCATCTTTCCCAGCATCAGGGTCTTTTCCAGTGAGTGAGCTCTTTGCATCAGGTAGTCAAAGTAATGGAGAAGGTAGATGTAGCTTAAAATAAGGGCGTCTTGGACTTGGAGAGGGTCCCTGGGGGCGGTGTGCGGTTGCTCCATCATTTCACGGAGGGACTCGCTCACGGCTCGGCCAAGGTGTTTTGCGGTTTAGGAAGAAGCAGAACTGCCATCTGCGGGCCCAGGTTTTTGGACTTGGTGATGCCGTGGATGACGCACGCCCGTGACATCTCTTGTTTCCCAGTTCCGACAGGCCAGCTACCGTCTGATGTCCTCACTGTCCTGACCTGTAACCACACCATAGGAGGTCGGTACAGCAGAACTTACCATTTTACCTGGAGCAGGCTTACAAGGGCTCCCTGGTTCTAGCGACCATGAAATAACATTTTCAAGATCATGTAATTAACCAGGTTTATTTTATATGCTTTCTCCCTCCCCCCCACCCCCCTTCCAAGGAAACTTAGAGTAAAATTCTGCCCACACCTTATTTTCACATTGATAAGATGCCACCTGCTCCGTGCCCCATCACCAGCACGTCTGCCGTCTTTGGTAATGAGATTCTGAAGCTGAGAGAGAAGCAAGGATGATGCCTAATTGCTTTGGCTTCTCTGGAGACTCTGAAAGCAGTGTCAACATCTGGCATTGTATCCTTGCTCCAACCGTGATTGGCTTTTCTGAGAGCATCTCCTCTTTCCTGATGTTGCAATTCCTGCACCCTCTTCAGAGATGCTTCTGAATTCAGGACAGGAAGTGATCATCTTTTCACGTGAACGTGTTTTTTTTTTTTTTCCCGATGGGTGGGGGGGTGTGAGGGTGTAGGTTCTAGGAAGTATGTTTCCTTAAAGAATGCTAATTTTCTAGGGGAAAGGATTTCATATGTGTACCTAGCTGTATGATTATAGAAAGTGAAAGTCACTCAGTCGTGTCTGACTCTTTGCAACCCCATGGACAGTACAGTCCATGGAATTCTCCAGGCCAGAATACTGGTGTGGACTGCCTTTCCCTTCTCCAGGGGATCTTCCCCACCCAGGGATGGAATCCAGGTCTCCTGCATTGCAGGCCGATTCTTTACCAGCTGAGCCACAAGGGAAGCCCAAGAATACTGGAGGGGTAGCCTATCCCTTCTCCAGGGGATCGTCCCAACCCAGGAATTGGACCCAGATCTCCCTCACTGCAGGCAGATTCTTTACCAGCTAAGCCACACACATAAGTTAGATGCCTGCAAGATTTTATTAAAAGTGAGTGAAGACAGATGATTGCCCTCCCCCCCCCCCTTTATCTTTTTCCCTAAAGAGGCTACTGCGTTTTTGTCAGATGCAGATTCACAGGGTTGTTCATTTTATTTTTCTGTATGATACGGTGTGTGTGCAGGCACGGGGTTGTTGGGCTCACCTCATTTTAGTGTTTTTATCTATACCTCCAGAGGGTGATGGTGGGGTGTCAGTGACTTCATTTTAATGGGCTTGTTTGGTCAGAGCTGACATAAGAGACAGGCATCTTTGGAGAGGCCCTGAAGAATTTTCTCTCCTTCAGGGACGGTGAGCAAATACTTTACGAGACTCCAAAGTGTTAGGCTGTAAATTTAGAATAATGTTGTTTATAAGGTAAATTGCTGAAACCAGCATTCTCATTTATTTGTCCTGCTCACGTGGGCCCTCCTGCTGCTAGGTACTGCCCGCCTGGTCTGAGATCGCAGGTAATTTATCATCTAGATTAATTAAATGCTTCGATTCTGTGGTTTCTTTAGGATCTGTGACGAATTGGTGTTGGCCTGAATTTCAATTTTCACTCTAAAGACAGTAATCCTTTACCCTGGGACATTGTAATAACTGCAACCGCAGGCTCCAACCTTGTATGTTAACCCTTTTTTTTTCTTTTTAATTTTATTGAACTAATAGTTGATTATATTGTGTTTAATTGCTGATGTACAGCAAAGTAATTCAGTTATACATATACATATATATATATATGTACATCCATGCTCAGTTCCGTTCAATCACTCAGTCATGTTTGAGTCTTTGTGACCCCATGAATCGCAGCACGCCAGGCCTCCCTGTCCATCACCAACTGCCGGAGTTTACTCAAACTCATGTCCATCGAGTCGGTGATGCCATCCAACCATCTCATCCTCTGTCGTCCTCTTCTCCTTCTGCCCTCAGTCCCTCCCAGCATCAGCGTCTTTTCCTAGTGAGTCATAGTCAGCTCTTCGCATGAGGTGGCCAAAGTACTGGAGTTTCAGCTTCAGCATCAGTCCTTCCAATGAACACCCAGGACTGGTGTCCTTTAGGATGGACTGGTTAGATCTCCTTGCAGTCCAAGGGACTCTCAAGACTCTTCTCCAATACCACAGTTCAAAAGCATCCATTCTTCAATCCTCAGCTTTCTTTGTGGTCCAACTCTCACATCCATACGTGGCTACTGGGTAAACCATAGCTTTGATGAGATGGACCTTTGTTGACAAAGTAATGTCTCTGCTTTTTAATATGCTGTCTAGGTTGGTGATAGTTTTCCTTCCAAGGAGCAAGCGTCTTTTAATCTCATGGCTGCAGTCACCATCTGCAGTGATTCTGGCGCCCCTTCCCCAAAATAAAGTCTGTATTTATATATATGTAGTATGCTTTTTATACTCTTTTCCCATTGCAGTGTATCACACGATAGTGAATACAGTTCTTCCTGCTCTGGAGCAGGATGTTGCGACTCAGGAAGCCCATATATACTGTTTTTCGTCTCCTAACTGGCAAACCCCCAGTCCTTCTCCCCACCCCAACCCAGTTCCCTCCTCCTTGGCAACCACAAATCTGCAAACAGAACAGATACTTTTTAACGTGCGATAAAAGTTCTTATCTTCTCCTTGGCCACAGTGGATTTGAATTTTAGGTATTGTGGTAGTTCCTTGAAAAGACTTTCGATTTAAGCAAAACATTGTTATTGTTGTTAACATTTTTTTCCTTTTTGGGGGAGGGGGTGTGCGGCCAGGCACAGGTTGAAAGCGATTTCTGTGTCAGACCTTTCCATTGCTGTTCCTTGGTCTTGAAAAATAGACTTGCATCATCCAATGTCAGCTCCCGACAACCTGCCTTTGAGAATGCTGACGGTATTTCGGTGACATTTTCATGATTTCTGCTGAGTACATTGAGCTCTTATCAGAATTTATATGCTATCCAATGATGCCTCTGAAATCATTCATTTTCCCATTTAGCAAAGAGCCTCTGCAACTAGGAACTTAGAACTCAGATGTCCACAGGTGTTCAGGAGAACTGGCCACCCAGTTTCCTGTAGAGCGTCTTTATAGTTTCAGGTCCACACGAGTGGACTCAAGATGGATGATGACCTCCAACCAAGGAAAGATTAAATTATCATTATTAGGTGAAACCAGACATGGTCTTTGGGTGTAAATTACGAGTGGCAGAGAAGAGTGTGAGCTGGTCCCCAAGCCAGCTGGGGGCAGTTATAATCTCTTTGGATTTCATTTCCTCATCCATAAGATGACTCACTTCCCTGGTGGTTATTAAAGGTTAAAAAAATATAATGTATACAGAGTACTCTGTAGTGTTGGGAACCTCTCAGACATGCAGGAGGTAGGACCCTTCAGCACGCGCTTTTATCGTCTGGAATTCCGGAGCATAATGGAGAATTTCAAGGCGAAGGTCAGCTAGTGAAGACAGTGGCGATGGAAGATGGTATGGTCTTGGGGGAGAATTCCCTGGAAGAGGGGGCGTCAGAGGCAGCAGCTGTTCGAGGGACCTCAGAACTGTGTACCTGAGTCTTCCTCACCAGAGATAGCACTAGGGCAACACTTAAAAAAAAAAAAAAGAATTTCCAGTATTTCATGGACCAACACTTGTGAACCAAGTGGATTAGGAGAAAGATGAAACTACAACAGCTACAGAGCATAAGCTTGCATTTTCACCATGAGTCACCAGACAGACCATTGCTGGATGCGTGGATTCAATGACTGATGGGGTGTCCTCTGGTGGGAGAGAGAGCTTGGGAAAAGAAACATGTTACTCACTTTTTTAAAAAAATTATTTATTAATTGCATTACAATATTGTGTCAATTTCTGCCACACACCAACATGAATCAGCTGTAGGGATACATTCGTCCCCTCTGTCTTGAACCCCCCTCCCACCTCCCGTCCCATCCCATCCCGCCTGTCTAGGTGGTCACAGAGCCCCGGGATGAGCTCCCTGCATGATACAGCTAATTCCCACTGGCTGTCTCTCGTACGGTAGTGTACATGTTCCCATGTACTTTAGGTTTAAAAGCTAGAACGTGCGCCTTGGAGAAAGAGGCAGCGAAGAAAGTGTACCATAAACCCAAGGGTTGAAGGATGCAATAGCTTAGGTTTTTGTCACAATGAGGACGGTTCCACGTGTGCGTGGGACAACCTCAGGGAAACACGCAAGGATCCTCTTCCCTCCCCTGCCAGGAAGGCTTGATGTACAGGATGTAGCGTGGATGTGACTGATAGAAAGGGAACCAGACACTTAGGGGAGAAACTCTCCTAATGGGAGCCCCACCCCCACTCCCGAGGGGCACGGTGTGATGAGCCATTGCACGGCTTGGACTTCAACTTCGTCACTCTCCCGATGAAGAAATACTCAGACCCAGACAAGGTAGAAGGTTTGACAAGCACATTTTGCTGGCAAAATAACAGACAGCTCACAAACAATCCCCAAACAGCGAACTTCCCACTTTCATGGTTCACCTACTACAATAGTTCCCCCTTCCCCGACAGACTCGTATTATTTAGCTTAGATGTTGCTGTTGTTCAGGTTTGTGTCCGACTCTTTGTGACCCCGTCAACTGCAGCACACCAGGCTTCCCTGTCCCTCACCATCTCCTGGCGTTTGCCCAAGTTCATATGCGTTGAAGCAGTGATGCCATCCAACCATCTCATCCTCTGTCGTCCTCTTCTCCTCCCGCCCTCAGTCTTTCCCAGCATCAGGGTCTTTTCTAACAAGTCGGCAGTTCGCATCAGGTGGCCAAAGTATTGGAGCTCCAGCTTCAGCATCAGTCCTTCCAAAGAGGATTGAATCTCGAATGTACTCTGCTATACTGAGTGTAATGTACTCATTTTGTGGTGGTCAGAGTCAGTCACCAAATGGGCTATCATGAGGGTTGAGTGAAACCAACAAGTCTGGATGAAGAAGCTGAATGTGTCAGAACCATTTGGAGACTCTTTGAAATATACGTATCTTAACCTACACCGATCCAGCCTGGGCAGCTAGAGATGTCATCAACGCAGAGTCCTTCTACCTCCTTCTCCCCTAAGTTTCTTAGAGATTGTTGGTCTGAGGTGTCCATGTGACTGTTTCAATTCTGGGAGACAGATGGCAGAGGCGGGAAGCTTTCATCCGCTTGCCTTATTTTGAGCACTTGTCCACGCTCAAAACTGCGGCGTTAAATGGGTTAAGTTTTCTGGATCTTGAAATGTTACTCTAAAGAAGGACGATAAACATTCTTGGAAGATTTTCTCCTTCCCTACAATTCCATTTTATTTTCTTTCCAAATAATTAAAAAGGCTCTGCAAATACCATTTTGGTGAACAACTACTCCCGGACAAGGGGTAAAGAACTAACCTCACAGGTCATTTCCATCCTTGGGGTCATGGCTTCACGTGTAACTCTGGCAGCAAAGCAGTGGACGAAACGGTCCTGTCTTTATTTTTATACAAAAGCGTGGTTTAATAAGAACCTGAGTGTGTATGCATGTATTTAAATTTTGATTATGCATTTACATTTCTATTGTGTTGAGATAATTATAGAGCACATGTATATGTATGAGGTATATCAAGTCTTAACAAAGAAATATCCAGAAGGTCTTTAGCCATCCCTATTTACACTTCTCAGGTTGCTCTTCCTGCCTGAAGAGCAGGCTTGAACTAGAACTAGAAAAAAAAATCTAATTAGGAGTCAAAGATCACTTTTCTAGTGTATGTCTATATACGGGTACGTAAGTAGGTAGTTGAGATAGATACACAGATTGCTGTTGTTGTTTAGTTACCAAGTCGTGTCTGAATCTTTGTGACCCCATGGACTGCAGCACGCCAGGCCTCCCTGTCCATTACCAACTCCCAGAGCTCACTCAAACTCACGTCCATCGAATGGGTGATGCCATCCAACCATCTCATCCTCTGTCGCCCCCTTCTCCTCCTGCCTTCAGTCTTCCCCAGCATCAGTGGTCCATATACTGTGGGTTGACAGAATTCCACATTCTAGAGCTGCACGTGTCAGTGGTCTGAGCCCCCGTGACTTCCCCTCTGAAAGTGCCGGATTCGAGGGCAGAGAAGACAAATACTGAGGCATCCAGAGGGTGAATGGTGCGTCCAGGGTTAGGAAAATGCCTTCTGTGTGTGTGTGTGTGTGTGTGTGTGTGTGTGCGTGCACGCGCGCGCGCGCTCAGGAACCCAATCTGCTGAAAGTAGACGTCTGAGTTTTTTCCAGTGGGACAGAGCTAGCCTCTTGCAAGGA
Organism: Hydropotes inermis; assembly: GCA_020226075.1. Lineage (NCBI taxonomy): Eukaryota > Metazoa > Chordata > Mammalia > Artiodactyla > Cervidae > Hydropotes > Hydropotes inermis. The sequence continues at coordinate 129,377,316 of CM035303.1, forward strand.
GGAGGAACCCCACTGTGGAGTTGTGACTCTTCTGCCGTAAAGCCTAGATTCATGTTCATGTGTCTCCACCACCGTGGCTGCCTTCTTCCCTCCATCAGAGCATCCCTGTCACAACTCAGACAGCCGTGTTGGCAATCCACTTCTCATCGGATGCAAGCCTCTGGGGCTGGCAGAGATTTTTTTTTTGCCCCGCCCAATCCACAGGGCGTGTTGCTTGTCCTTGACTAGAGGTGAAAGATGTAGCTAAACGTTGGGAGGATCTCCAGGCTGATCATCTATCCTCTTGGCCACATTTCTAACAGACTGCTTGCTTAACTCAGTTCACGTCCCGCCATCCACAGTCTTGTTGAGACAAGGACATAGATAGAAGCCACAGTTATACGATTGTATGAGCTTAGTGGTGCCAGGATATATGCAGACCAGCTGGGCTTGGATATTGCGATGGCTGATGCAAAGGGTTTCTGCCACCTGCATCTCTTTTCCTTCTTTACCTTGGTCCGCTCACAGATGGCGAGGATGGGAAGTAGGAATTGGGGGATACATTCTCTGGTATAACTTTTTATTTATTTTATAGTAGATCCTTGTTGGCTTTCTGTTTTAAATCCAGCAGTGTGTCCGTGTCCATCCCAATCTCCTTAACTATCCCTTCCCCCATCTTTTACCCCTGGTAACCTTAAGGTTATTACCGAGTGTTGAGCAGACTTCCCTGTGGTGGACAGCAGGTCCTTGCTGGCTCTCCATGTTAAACACAGCCGTGTGTCCACGTCCATCCCAGAGTCCCTAACTATCCCTTCCCCCAACCTTCCCCCTGGTGACCATAAGGTTATTACAGAGTGTTTAGCAGAGTTCCCTGGGCTGTGCAGCAGGTCCTTGCTGGTTCTCCATGGTAAACACAGCCGTGTATCCATGCCCATCCCAGACTCCCTGACTGTCCCTCCCCCATCCTTCCCCCTGGTGACCATCAGGTTATTACAGAGTGTTGAGCAGACTTCCCTGTGGTGGACAGCAGGTCCTTGCTGGTTCTCCATGTTAAACACAGCCATGTGTCCACGTCCATCCCAGACTCCCTAACTATCCCTTCCCCCAACCTTCCCCCTGGTGACCATAAGGTTATTACAGAGTGTTTAGCAGACTTCCCTGGGCTGTGCAGCAGGTCCTTGCTGGTTCTCCATGGTAAATACAGCCGTGTGCCCACGTCCATCCCAGACTCCCTGACTGTCCCTCCCCCATCCTTCCCCCTGGTGACCATAAGGTTATTACAGAGTGTTGAGCAGAGTTCCCTGTGCTATGCAGCAGGTCCTTTCGGGTTCTCCATGGTAAACACAGCCGTGTGTCCCTGTCCATCCCGAAGTCCCAATCTGTCTCCACTACCCCCAAGAAAATGTCCTCTAAGTTTGTGACTCTTTCTGTTTTTAAATAGTTTCATTTGTATCGGTTTTTTGTCTGTTTTTTTAGACTCTGCATTTGAGTGGTATCATCCATACTTGTCTTTGTCTGTCTGACTCTCTTCACCGAAGTGCATGATGAGTGAAAGTTTTTTGATCAGGACCAATCCGTCCTGGCTTTCTGCCCAGTGTAGACGACAGGGCAGAAAGACCTTTCTGCCAATGTCCATGACCTCACGCCCAGGACTTGTGAGTATGCTCCCCTGTCTAGAAAATGGCGCTTTCTTGATGGGCGTGAATCATAAATATTGAGGTGGGGGATATTATACCAGGTCATCCAGGGGGTGTCCAAACCAATCACACATGTCCTCAGACTGGAGAACCCTTCCTGACCATGAGGAGAAGGAGAGGAGACTATGGAAAATGATCTGAAAGATGCAGTGTTCGTGGCTTTGGCGATGACGGAAGTGGGGGCTGCAAGCCAGGGAAGGCGGGTGTCCTCTCAAAGCTGGGAAAGGCAGGAAACAGACCCTTTCCTAGGCATCCACAAGGACCCAAGCCCTGCCAACATCTGGATTTTAGTGCCCCGAGACCCACATCAGCGTTCTGACCTACAGACCTGTCAGGTAGCAAGTTTGCATTTCTCAGCCCCCGGGTTTGTGGTCATTGGATACCGCAGCAACAGAAAATTGATACAGTCAGCTGGAAGGATGGGGGTGATCTGAGGAAGAAGTTAAAAAGCCAATTATAGATCTGTAACATATTTGGAGGTGATTATTGGATATTCAGTGTACATGTGCCTGTGCAGTGTAAGCACAAACAGATGCAAAAACGATATCCACGGGAAAGGCAACAGTTAAAATTGTGTTACTAGAATGTACAAGTTATGTTGTTATATATTGTTATAGACCCTAGGCAGCTGCATTACTGTTAAGAGTGTTAGCCACTCACTCTATCGCAACCCTTTGTGACCCCGTGGACCGTAGCCCGCCAGGCTCCTCCATCCATGGGATTTCCCAGGCAAGAATCCTTTAGTGGGTTGACATTCCTTTCTTCAGGGGACCTTCCCAACCCAGGGATCGAACCTGGGTCTCCTGCATTAGAGGCAGGTTCTTGACCTTCTGAGTCATGGGGAAGCCCTAGTATTATTGTTACTTAGTTATTGTTACAGTTCATGACTGGTGGAATTAGTCTGTACAGTGGTGAAGGAGACAGATCTTTCTTTCTACCTTAGGAGAGTCAACACATTTGTTTCTTGTGGGCAAGAGTCATATTTCTCAGGAAATAGCTGCTTCATTGTTGTCGATTCCATTTTAACTAGATTTCTCATGCATCTTTACTTAGAAATATTCCCTGCTATAATGTGTAACATTACCCTATTCGTTTTCCTTTGCTGCCTTGACAAGGAGCCCCAAACTTTGGAGTTTGCACCAGTTTTGACTTTACTATTGGGAGTTCTCCAGGTTAGCAGTGACACGGCTGGGTTCTGTGCTCACGGGTGTCATGAGCCTAAATCAAGGTCTTTGCCAGCCAGCTGGCCTCTCATACGAAGATTCTGCTGCGGGAGAATCAGCTTCTTGACTCACTCAGCTTAAGTCCGGATTCAGTTCCACGTACCATGGGAGAGCCGTCTCTCTCGGTCTGTGCTGACTGTCAGTTGAGGTTGTTCCTGGTTTCTTTAGAGCCCAGAATTCTTGGCCTTGGGGTTTTCTTTCTGGCCTTCCAAGGTGGCCACCACAGGTAGAATGCCCTTCAGGCTTCCAGGCTGTCAGACCCCCAGTGGTCTCATGCCTTCCTGTAGCTAGATCCTCTGCATGTCACCTTTTCCCAGTGGTCATGTATCGATGTGAGAGTTGGACGGTGGAGAAAGCTGAGTGCTGAAGAATGGATGCTTTTGAACTGTGGTGTTGGAGAAGACTCTTGAGAGTCCCTCAGACTGCAAGGAGATCCAACCAGTCCATCCTAAAGGAGATCAGTCCTGGGTGTTCATTGGAAGGATGCTGAAGCTGAAACTCCAATACTTTGGCCACATGAAGAGAAGAATTGACTCATTAGAAAAGACCCTGATGCTGGGAAAGATTGAGGGCAGGCAGAGAAAGGGATGACAGCATGAAATGGTTGGATGGCATCACTGACTCAATGGACATGAGTCTGGGTACACTCTGGGAGTTGGTGATAGACAGGGAGGCCTGGCATGCTGCAGTCCATGGGGCCGCAAAGAGTCGGACACGACTGAGTGACTGAACTGAACTGCTTGTAAGCGCATGAAGCCACACGGCGAATCCACAGTGAAATTCCCGTCTTCGGATTAATGCCATCTTAAGGTTGAAGCTGTTTGCCAGTCCATCATGCCACATGAGAGCCCATGGTCTCACTCTGGGGGATCAAGGCGTGGACTCTCCTTGGGGACTGCAGTTTTATCGATATCATACATGAAACACAGTCTGGAGTCCCCGACGAGCCAAGCCATAGGATGCAAAGGCAGCTTCCTCTTCAGCTTTTCCCTGCCGGATTATTTTATAAAGCAGGTCCTCAGGACTATTAGTAAAAGGGTCTGGTTGGCTGCAGAACAAGAAGAAAGCTCTAAATTCACCTCTAAATAAGATGATGCTTGCAGCATTTCATGCAGTGGGTGGCTGCACCCCGCCCCCCTTCAGAGGGAGAGCCTATTACTGACTGTATTGGGTCATCGCGACAAATGAAAAGTGAGCTCTCCATTTTTCTCTTCTTTTGCTTCCTGCCCAGTCTTTGGAAGATAATCTCGATCTGTTTATGGTCTAATTTTCTGCAGATTCCAGTTTTTTCTTCTCTGTGAAGATATACCCTTACGTAATACTTTTGGCTATCTCAGACAACGTTCTTAAAATATAATGCATAATTATAGGATGCGTATATTTACAATTTGGGACTAGATTTTCCTGGGCTCCAAAATGGTCCATGGTTTAAAGCTACTTTTTTTTTCCCCACAGTGTCTTTCTGGGTACATGTAAGTCTAAATTGGATGAGGCAGAAACTATTCTTTATTGAAAATCTTTGATAGGTCAAGTTTGTGAGAGGTGATAGCATCTGATCTTTATAAGAACTTTGCTGAGTATGCAGTTAATATTTCTAGGTGAGGAGACTTGAGTTGAGAGATTCAGTTGGGTCCTTTTCTCTAGGGCACTGAGCTGTCCATTAGAATTTTGTTCACGAGTGACTCCAGAGAGACATAGATACCTAAACGTCTGTCCAGCAGTCTGTATCCGTAGATTCCTCTCTCTCCCGCCCTCTCTGTCTGTCCATCTCTCTCTCTGGGTTTACCTGTCTATCTCTGTGTATCATCCACACTACTGTCCATCGACATTATAATTATATCTGTCCATTAGCGATGTGCTTCTTACAGAACTGGTATTGTGAAAATGGAGTTCTGCATTGTCCTCCCATCTTTACGTGGTTGTCAAGGCCCCCTTTTGACAGTTTGTTATCTAAATACGCCTGTGGGTGTGTGTCTCTGCATCTTTGTCTGTGTGTTTGTGTGTGTGTGTGTCTGTGTGTCTGTGTGTCTGTGTGTGTGTGTGTGTGTGTGTGTGTGTGTGAGACGACGAGCTCCCAGCTGAGCCCATCTGCATCTGTCCTCAGCGGGACCCCAGTTCCACCCGGGTCTGTGTCGGGTCCAGTGACCCACGAGCACTGGGCCACAGGCACCTGGAGAGTCGCCCGCGGGCAGACTGGGGCGCTCAGCCCCTGAGTGCTCCAGGCCGCTCCAGCTCCGAGGCCCGCAGGACGGGGCCTGCGCCCCGGCACTCAGCCCTGTGAGCTCCGCCTGGAGACGCCGGGGCGGCTCCTGCTCGGGGACAGACCCGCATCTACGGACGCACGTCCTGCTGCACGCTCTCTGCGGCTGTTCTCTGTGCTTCCGGAAGTGGCTCCAAGAGACACGGTTCGCCTCTGGCACGGTGAGCTCTTGGTTCGAGACCCAGGATTCGCATCACCTCCCACCCCCAATCCCTCTTTTACCCTAAACGGGGGAGCCACAGGTTGCTGTTAATAGCCGCTTTAGAGAAACATTGCAAGCCATCACCGATTCCCCATTCCTTGTTTGACCCGTTGGCCTGCTATCCCAACCATCGGGGCTTTATTCACCTCTTGAGAAGCTGCCCTCTGTAGGCCCAGCACACAGGATGCTGTGGGAGCTTCCCAGACCATCTTCCATGTGTTTCTCAGTGAATTACACCTGCTTCTCGGGAGGGAGAGTGTTGAACCGCTCCTGGTGGCCTCGTGAATCGGGGCCGAGTTGATCTCAACAGGGTACACCTTCCTTGAACCAGGTGGCATTTTTTTTTTTTGCTACCCTTTGCTACTTTGAGCATCACCACTGTTTCTCTTCTCTCTGTGTTTCCTTTGGTAATTTTCATCAGGTTCTAGAGGTTTTGTTAAATATGACAAACTCTAGAGGGCTGAGTTCTCTTCTGAAGTGTTTATATTCCCCCAAATGTTTGCACTTGTTTTTTTTTTTTTTTGGCCCAATTTGAGAGAGGTGGGAAGTGAACCTTGTCTCCCTTCCGACACAATAGCTTGTGTGAATGGCTCCACCTCTGTCTCCTTGCTAATGAGGCATTGCCAGCATCTCTTGCTGTTTCTTTTGTTTTTGGTCTTTTGTCATATGAGTATTGTCTTATTTGCGTGTATCTTACAGATTGGAAAGCAGATCCTCCTTTTAAAAATGTGCCTGTGGTTCTGTTTTCGTTTTTTTTAATATATTTATTTTATATTGGAGTACACTTAATTAACAATGTAGTGATCATTTTAGGTGTTCAGCAAAGTGATTCAGTTTATACGTATCCATGTACCTATTCTTTTCAGATTATTTTCCCGTTTAGGTTATTACGCAATATCCAACAGAGTTCCCCGTGCTGTCCAGCAGGTCCTTGCTGGTTCTCCATGGTAAATACAGCCGTGTGTCCATGTCTATCCCAGACTCCCTAACCATCCCTTCCTCCACCCTTCCTCCTTGGTGACCATAAGTTCATTCTGTACGTCTGTGAGTCTCTCTCTGTTTTATAAACAAGTCATTTTAGTTTTTCAAGAATATAATTGCTGTAGATGGCTCTCCCCGCCTCTCCCAAATTCACATGTTGAAATTTTCACCCGCCATGGGATGCCGTTAGGAAGTGGGGCCTTTGGGAGATGATGAAGTCTGGGGGTGGAGCTCGCGTGAATGGCCTTCCTGCCTTTATAAATGACACCCGGAGAGGCCCCCGACCCCTTCCAACACAGCAAGGAGGCCTCTGTCTGTGAACCAGGGAGCTGGCCCTCACCAGACATGGAACCCACCAGCACCTTGACCTTGGACTTCCCCGCTCTGTTAACTGTGAGGAGATGTCTGTTCTTTATAACCCACCTGCTCCGTGGCCTTTTGTTATAGCCATCCAGGCCAACTGAGATAGTCATCGACCCTGTATCACAAACCTGCGTGAATTGTTCTGGGAAGAACTCCTGTCTCCTAACAAGTGTCTCAGAAATATCAGTTGTTTTCATTATTGTCATACTGACATTGTTCAAGATCTCAAACGACATGGTTCTCTTTTACCTCATACTGTATTCAGTGTGGGCAATTTATATTTTATAGACTCATACCTTCATGTTCTTTTCTATGAAAAGATGGGATTTTGGAAGATTTTAGAAGATGGGATCTTAAGTCCAAATTATTATTATTATTTTTTTGGTACTAATTGTGTTACAATAAATAGAGCCATTTGCAGAAACTAAATCATAGCATTTAATTCTTTTGGGTAACCACATTTGACACTTTTTTGGGGGTATAAAACGCTGTGCTTGTCTTGTGTTAATAGATTTGGACCTTGGATCCCATAATTCGGTCTCCCCTGATGACTCAGCCTGTAAAGAATCCACGTGCCAGTGATGGAGACCGGGTTCGATCCCTGGGTCCGGAAGATCCCCTGGAGGAGGACGTGGCAGCCCACCCAAGTATTCTTGCCTGGAGAATTCCCGTGGACAGAGGGGCCTGGTGGGCTACAGCCCGTGAGGTCAGAAAGAGCTGGACATGACTGATCCAGTGAGCACAGCGGCGCACCTCATAATTTATCCATTCCCGAGTTGTTCTTTGGGTTTCATCTCTGATGAACTAAACTGGATTTTATTTTTGAGAGACGTGTTTGGGCTATTAGAAAACTTCGTGAATTTGTAGAAGTCTTTTCCTCTTTGCCTTTCTTTAGGACAAGACTTCTTGGTTAAATAGAAATGTCTTTGGACATCCATTCTTTCTACTCTTAAGAGGAAAAAGACATTTTGAATCCAGGCTTCCACATGACATATTCTGAGCACCCCATGATTTTAGCTACTTAGAGATAGCCTCTTTTTTTTTTTTTTCTGCCTGAATTCTTGAAGAATGTTTTCCCTTTATCCCCATACTTGAGAAACATTCCAGATTACATCTTGGTCCCAGTGAATCTTAATCTTCCTATTGACACTATGCTTCCTTGTGACTGTCTTTTTTTTTTTCTTTCTTCCATACATCTGTAGATTTTGACTTCTTAAGTCTTTGAATGAAGAGAGATTTATCTAGGCCTGATTCGTGCCTGCACACCAGATCCGTGGCTTTGTCTTGGCCCTGGTCTCTGTCAACTCCTTCTGGGGGAAGAGGTTTAATTCTATTTTGGGTTGACGCGTCAGAGGTGTGGTTCCGGGCACCAAGAGGCGCTATCTCACACAGGTGATAATCCTGTTTTCTGTGAACATTGTCTTTACCCCATGACTAGATTTTTTTTTTTTATTCTCCATTTTGAATTAATTTTTTTTCCTGCTCCCTAAGGGTACTGATGTCAGAGCTCTACCTCCCCCCACCCATGCATCATCCTGTATCCCAGACTCACCCTTGCTAGGACCCTGTGCTGCTACTGTGCATATCTATGTAAGATTAGCTGCCCCGTATGTACACTTGAGTTTTTGCTACTCTGTATATCCATAAAGTCTATCAGTATACTTACATACATGCACGTAACTGTTCATTGGCTATTCACCTAGAGTCTCCTTTATCCTTCCTTGCATTCCAGTTGCCCCCCACCCACCCCCCTGTGGTCTGGTTGCAGAGAAGGGAGTCTGGAGAGTGAGTGGGTTGAGAACCATCTTGAATACAATGTTAAATCCCTCCGCAGGGATTCCCGTAATTCCCCAGAAAAGGCAGAAATGAAGCGAGCGTCCTTCCTGTCTGATATAGCTTGCATATTCGTGACAGTCCTGCGTCAAGTTCTTATAGGTGTTATTTTTTTCGTGTCAACTTTGCAATAAAGATCATCTTTTAAGGTATGTTATAAAGTCAAGTACAGACTGTCCATTTAAAAGTTCACAGTAGAAATTTCTTACGGGCCCAACGATGATCATCCTCCCTTTGGAAGTAAGTGGACATGAAAGTGAAAGTCTCTCAGTCGTGTCTGACTCTTTGTGACCCCATGGACCATACAGTCTGTGGAATTCTCCAGGCCAGAATACTGGAGTGCATAGCCTTTCCCTTCTCCAGGGAATCTTCCCAACCCAGGGATCAAACCCAGGGCTCCCATATAGCAGGCAGATTATTTACCAACTGAATCACCAGGGAAGCCCAAGAACAACACTGGAGTGGGTAGCCTATCCCTTTGCCAGTGGATCTTCCCAACCCAGGGATTGAACCCGGGTCTCGAACACAAGAGAAGGTGCTACACTATATATGAGAGAGTTTTCAAAGTATTGAATACTGCTTCTCATGAGCTCAAGAGAATTTATATAAAAGCACTCGCAGATGTTTTGGATGAGAATATGTGTTAGATCAGAAACATTTTTGTAATGACAGTGAGACTTGACTCTATGAGTTTTTCTTTTTAATTGTTAGTATTAATTGCACTTGATTTTCGTTAAGTCACATCAAGTCAGTGTGCTGATTTTGATCACGTGCCCGTAGTCCCAGCTACTACTATCTCCTTTGAGTCTTTGAGAAGGAAATGGCAACCCACTCTAGTATTCTTGCCTGGGGAATCCCATGGATGGAGGAGCCTGGTCGGTTACCGTCCACGGGGTCACAAAGAGTCGGACGCAACTGAGCGCGTGCACACACTGCAAACACACGTCTCAGAAATCTGTCCTGAGTGAAGGGGTGGGAGGACAGGGGATTCTGTGGGAAACTCCAGAACCCCTGCACTCTCAGCCCAGGGGTTCCTTTGCTAGATGCCCCCTGGCGTGGGTGATGCTGAGAACCTACCACTCTGCCCCCCTCAACTCCTCTCCCCTCTACAGGAGTCTCAGTCCAGGAGGAGCCAGAAATGCACCCACCCCCACCCACAGTGGCCCCCAGGAGAAGAAACTGTGGCCTCTGGTATCTCACCCCTGCGGCACTGCCTTCCTGCTCAGCACCTAACCCACCGCCCTCCCGTGAGAGCCCGCCGCGGAGAGCTGCCTGCTCAATACCATGGGATCACGGAGCTGTCTCTTTCTGCCCCGATCCTCCCTGGCCACCTGGAAGCTGCTGTCCCCCAGGGGTGACGTGTGCGTTTCATTCGTCTGGGATCAGAGAAGCCTGATGGGAGTTTCCCAGGGTGCTCTGCAGCAGCTCTGAAGCATCTTGTGAGGTCAACTGCCCGGGTCTTTCCCCTGTCGCCTTCTGGGGTCCATAGGCGTTCTGTGCTGTGGGGATTGTGGGTGCTGCATGCATCTTCTTACCAGGGCCTGCTCGAATCCCCTGAAGCCCCCACTCTAGGGTCCCCTTTGCAGAAACCATGTCCCACCCTCAGAACCTCCAGGGTCCCCTTTCCAATAACCATCTCCACCTCAGCATCTCCAGGATCCCCTTTCCAGTAACCATCTCCCATCCTCAGCATCTCCAGGGTCCCCTTCCCAATAACCATCTCCACCCTCAGCATCTCCAGGGTCCCCTTTCTAGTAACCATCTCCCATCCTCAGAATCTCCAGGATTCCCTTTCCAGTAACCGTCTCCCACCTTCAGAGTATCCAGGGTCCCCTTTCCAGCAACCAGCTCCCCACCCATGGAATATCTGTTGAACCTACAGAACTGTGGGTTTTCCAGACATGTTTGGAATCCACGTTAACATTTAGAATTTCACATTCAGATGTATTCTCGTAGTGTGTATGCCCCCAGCATGCACTGCTTTATTGAACAGAGCATGAACATAATTGCAGACGTGCTGTCCATACCATCCCTTGATTCCTCATTTTTACATGGTGCTGACACTCCCCTGGGTTCCCTGCAACCTCCGCCACCACAGGGAGGTCGTGTGCCTGTACTTGAACCCCACCTCCATCCCCACCTCCAACCCACTCCCTCTCTGCTCAGACCACTGCACGTGGTGTGATGACGCCGGCGCAGACCTCATCACGGTGCACACCTGGGAGACTGACCTCAAGAAGTCCTACTGGTCTAGGCAAGGGTCTTTCACCCACGGCAGCCCACTCTTGTCCTCTCACGTATCCTTCCCTGTGGCTCCTGTCTTCCCCTCTCAACGAACGATGCCGATCCCAGAGGCATCAAACTGGGAACAAGTGCACCTCATCTGGGACTAGACATGGACACGGGCTGAAAGCGGAAGACTCTCTTGTAAAAGCAAGGAGACCACACAATCCTCTACCAGGACCCAGACACAAATGATGGTCCCCGAGGGCTTGGTTTTAGAAAACAAGTAGGTCCAGTGAAACTAGCGAAATCAGTGGATCCAAGAAGGCTTTTTTTTTCCCCCAACCTTGGTTTTAAGCAAATCCACTGTACCTTTGCTTTATTCATTCTACGAAGGTAGAAAGAAATGACAGATGTCAGTCAGCAGCACAAATCCTTACACTAGGGATGCTGTAACTGCTTCCGGGCCGCCTCACCCTGGCGTTTGGGGTGGAGTGAGACAAGGAGGGGCGGAGTGGGGGAGAGAGAGACAGAGAGAGGTGATGGTAAGGTTCAGGTTGAGGAAACACACAGCCGTGGGAATTGAGCTTTCGTGGCAGGCGGTGAGTGCTTTCCAGAATCCTGTTTCCCTCTTGCCTAGCAGACCCATCTTCACGGTCTTAACCGACCTTAGAATGGCATCGGAATCCTTCTTTTCCTCCAGAGTATGCTGAGATCTCCATTCTCCCTTCATACTTAAGTGATGCCCTTCAAGTGTTAAACTCTTGGGGATCTGAGCACATTGGATCAATTATTTACAGTAATAGGAGTGTCTTTCTGGGAGAATTTTTTTTTTTTTTTTTTACAATTTGTACTATAGTTAATTTACAGCGTTGCGTTCGTTTCCACCATACGACAGTGTCAATCAGGCATGTGTGTACATAGATCCGCTCTGTCTTGAGCCTCTCTCCCACCGCCACCTACCCGTCTAGGTCCTCACATAAGACCGAGCTGACATCTCTGGGTTTATTTCCCTGGGCTGTACAGTCGTTCCTTGCTACTTGGCAGGAATTCCTTAGCAAACTCTAGAAACAGCAGAGGGAAAGACAAGAGACAATGCTTGGATACGTTCTGTTCTTGGCTTAATTGAACTTTTGAACTGTCACCACCGCCATCATAAAAAGCTTTACATTTCTTAAATGATAAAGAGATAGAGTTAGAAAGAATGAATTATTTGCATATACTTCACAAGTGCTTTATTTAAGCTTACTTACACACCCCCAAACTGTGTAACTCTAAAGCACATGAATTTTTTTTAATTAAAAAATTTTTTTAACCTTACTATCTGGATTCCATGTTTTACCTGTGTTAGGTGATACAAGGAAAGCAAGCAAGCAGGCATCGTAAAGTCTCCTACATGCCAGCTGCATTATTCCCAAGGCACATTCATTGTCTAAACACCCAAAGTTAAGTCCTGTATGGATTTACCAATAAAAATGCTAATGGCAGTGCTTTGTATTCCTGTTTCGGTGGGGAAGGCCGCCAGTGGACATTGACAAATTTGGTGTCGTTGGTTTTTAATACACAAACTCCCATGTGGTGTGGAGGAAATTGGAAAAGCGGAGATTTCGTTCTGTGTCCAAGGAGCCCAGCATGGTTATAAATCCGTTCTCTTCCAGGAGTTGGGAACCTACGACTGGCAGCTAAACACATCTATCGAATCTTAAATGTTTTGGCTATATCCGTACAGCGGGAGTCTGTCTGCGACTCGAAACAGACCAAAGGAAACTAAAAATAAAATCCTCTAGCCCAGGGTCCCCGTTAAGATAATCTCTGTTGGTTCTTTGGAGAGTTACTCAGCGGGTGCATTCCAGAGAGCTGGAATTTCGAAGTGTTCCAAACAGTCAGAAGGATGCTCCGGAGGGTGGCTATGGGATACCACGGGGTTCTGTCTGCCTCTGAAACTTCAAGGCTACTGGAGAACAAAGCCTTCTCGGCTTGAACAGAGACGGTCCATATATAACACAGGCTTCGAGACATCAAGCGGGACCCGGGAGACCAAGAAGCATGCAAGCTCAGTGGGTGTCAGAGCACACGAGTTCACACACCTGTTCATCTCTTCTGGGTAGGCTCACTAGCTTACACTGAAAAAATCTTGATGGTTGTGGGCAGATCGAAATACACGTTCCTAAAATAAAACAACTGGGACTTGGGGGGGAAAGAAGAGACACGGAGATTCTGCTTGTTTTCATTATGTAAGAGATTTATTTATGTGTTTAATATTTTTTTTTTTTTGTCTGTGCTGGGTCTTCTTTGCTGACTGGGCTTCTCTGTAGTTATCGTCCACGGGTGGCTTCATTGCAGTCGCTTCTCTTTCCTTTGGGCCGCAGTCTCTAGGCACAAAGGCTTCAGTGGTTGGGGGTTGTGAGCTCTAGGGTACTTGGGCTTAGTTGCTCCATGGCATGTGAGGTCTTCCCAGACCAGGAATAGAACCTGTGTCTCCTGCATTGTAACAGGCTAAGTTGCTTCAGTCGTGTCTGGCTCTCTGCAGTCCTGTATACCGTAGCCCGCCAGGCTCCTATGTCCAAGGGGATTCTCCAGGCAAGAAGACCAGACTGGGTCACCATGCCCTCCTCCAGGGGATCTTCCAGACCCAGGGGTCGAACCCACATTTGCTGCATTGCAGGTTCTTTGCCACTAGCACCACCTGGGAAGCCCTCTTGCATTGTAAGGCAGATGCTTATCAACCACTGGACCACCAGGGAAACCTTTGTTTTCATTTTGAAATGATGAATAGCCATGGCCAAAGATTCAGGGGCAATGCAAAGACCAGTCCATGGGATGAAGCCATGCAAACATGGCTTTTAGGAGAGGTTAAGTGAAACGCGGACCTGCAGAAACAAAAGCCCAGAACCGTGTGTGTGGAAGCAGGCCGGCTGAAGGGACCCCGATGAGTCTTGCCTCCTGATAATCACACGCTTGTTTAAATCCCTCCATCTTTGTGTGCAAAGGCCTCCTAGGACTGCATCTCAACGAACAGAGTCCAGAGAAAAGGTACAGAGATGAGGTGTTTTTGGTCGTACCTGCTCTGGCTGCTGTAACCAAGCACCATGGATTTGGGTGGTGTAGTGGACAGACACATATTTGTCAAGGTGTTGGAGGCTGGGAAGTCCTCCACCAACGTCCTGGACAGACCTTCTTGCTGTGTCCTCAGATGATGGAGGGAAAGTGAACTATGCTGTCTTCTCCTCTTCATGTAAGGGCACTAATCCTATTATGGGGGGCCCCACCCTCATAGCCTCATCTATCCCATCATGTGCCTCCTGCCCCTTATGAGTTAATCTAGACCTAAGGACCTCACAAAGCCTCCACCTCTATGAGGACTTAGGGCTTTGGTGTGTGAATTTGTGGTGGGTGACAGGGTGGATGCAAACATTCAGGTTCTAACAGTTATCAAAGACCGGGACTCTCTGCTGTTCTGGACTCTTTTCTATTGCCTGGCTTGATGAGTCAGAGTGCCATATTGGAGGGGTCCACAGGTCAGGAAACCAGGCAAAGCCTTCGGCCAACAGGGTGTGGAAGCGACAAGGCTCTCCGTCCGTCAGTTCATGAGGAGGTGGATCCTTCCAACAGCACCAGGAAGCTTGGGGGTGAGTCCTTCCCACATGGTTTCTGGGAGGCAGCACCACAGCCCCAACTGGAAGTTTGAGTTTTGTCCTGCCTCCAAAGTAGAGGACCCAGCAGAGCCTCTATCCGCAGAAAGTGGCAACAAACGTCGTTGTTTCAGGTAACTGGATGATTAGGTGTGAACATTTGAGATAACCTGACAATTGGATATATGTCAGCAGATGATTAGCACAGCATGGTAGCCCTTCTCAGATGCTTCAAGGGCTCCCAGTGATGAGAACGGTCTAGATTTGTCCCACTGATTCTCCAAGAGCGTATCACTGCTCAATGAATGAACGTTGTGAGGCACTTTGCTCTTGCTCTTTAGTTGATGAGTCCTGTCTGACATTTTTCAACCCCGTGGGCTGTAGCCCACCAGGCTCGCCTGTCCATGGCATCGTCCAGGCAAGAATACTGGAGTGGGTTGTCATTCCCTTCTCCAGGGGAACTTCCTGACCCAGAGATGGAACCCAGGTCTCCTGTGTCTCCTGCAGGCAGATTCTTTACTTGCTGAGCCAACTCCTTGTGTAGTTCCCGCATATATGGAAAGGCATAAAGTATTCCGTTCAAGTCATCTCTGCAAGGGATATCATTCTCAGTACTCCCAGTGAAGGGGTTGCCCATAAGCTCTGAATTCACCCCACCTTCCCACCCTAGAATTAGCAGACACCTTGGGGATGGTAATTTGCCCACTGATGGAAGAACACGGCTCCCCTTGTTTTAAGGAGGGGCTTACAGGCACCTTCGCTTAAGCCTCAAAGGGTTTGACAGAGTTGTCAGAACTCCCCGGGTTCAGCTCTGCAAGCGGAGCCCTTCAAAGCGACGTGTGAGACATCTGACTCTCTGGGTCTCAGGGAGGGAGATTAAACTGTCTGTGAACACACCTCTCTCACCATCATTTACAGCCGTGATGCTCACTCAGGGATGCAAGTCTGTCTCCTTGGAGGAGCCCTGGGAGGTCACAGGGTCACCCCGGTGCTGTCTCCTGGCAGGGGGGCCAAGCCCCGGAACATCTCAGCGTTATGCTTTACACTGTTATTCTCTACCTTCTCTCCCCACTCACATGTTCTGTTCTCTGCTCTGTCTCTCCCTGTGACCTCTTTTCCTGGAACTCCCTTTTCCTCTGTTTTAGTTCTCACTGTTCCTTGGTCACAGCAGCTCAGGGGCTCCTGGCCACCCCCCCCTGCACACTCCCACAGAGCGTGTCCATGGACGCTCAGTTTTAGATGTGCCTTCTCCTCCTCTTTGCCTTTTCATGCTGTTCATGGGGTTCTGGCAGCAAGAATACTGGAGTGGTTTGCTGTCCCCTCGTCCAGTGGATCACGTTCTGTCAGAAGTCTCTGCTGTGACCCATCCATATCGATTGATCCTGCATCTTGTGGGTCATTGCATCATTGAGTTATGCAAACCCATTTGCCACCATGAGGCTGTGATCCATGAAGGGGAAAAGGACACCACCGATGAAAATGCTTATCCGCCCCACACTCCAAATTTAATTTTCATTGTTCTAATATGAAACAGTCCTGAAGGAAATCAACCCTGAATATTCATTGGAAGCACTGATGCTAAACCTGAAGCTCCAATACTTGGTCCACCTGATGGAAAGAGCCGACTCGTAAAAGATCGTGATGCTGGGAAAGAGTGAGGGCAGGAGGAGAAGAGGACGACAGAGGCTGAGATGGTTGGATGGCATCACCGACTCCATGGACATGAGTTTGCACAAGCTCCAGGAGATGGTGATGGACAGGGAGGCCTGGCCTGCTGAGGTCCATGGGGTCGCAAAGAGTCGGACATGGCTGAGCATCACCATCCTCCTCCTTTGAGCTGGACGTGGTCACAGATGAAAATGACAGGCAGAGAGAATGGTTCTCATGGGAGAAGTTCTCTGTGTCCAGGTCTACATGTATCTGCTCACATGGGTCAGTCCATCCTCCCCAGACTCTGAAGATGCAGAAGTAACTTCATCCATGCAAGTGTTAGTCATTCATACCCAGGTAGACTCGTATTTTTCTGAATGTAAAGGCGATTGATTATTTGACCTGGGAGTAAGGCAGAGGGGCTCATAGTTTTTCTGGAAGAGCATCAGGGAGACTCACCAGCACCCTGGCTGAGAGGGGAGTCTAGTCTGGGACTGGGGGAGGCATGGTAATCCCCCTGGGGTCTAGTGTGGCCCCGAGTTATAGGGTCATCACATGTCTTCTAGCCTCAGTGTCTCTTCATGTCCCTAGTGCCAAACACCCGCGTCCAGCAAGTGTGCATTCACTCAGCCACCGCACCGATGACTTGTTCTTAGGGGGCTGCCTCCGGGCAGGTTGGTTCTTTCCCCGCTGCTTGGCAGTGATTTGTTTCCAGGGGTAGCTCTGCAGCCATATTCTCTTTGTGGGTGGGGAATAGCTCTCATTCACCTCCGTGACCTTGGACTTGAGCTCTGGAAACTCCAAGGTGCTTCAGACACATTTGCAGACTCAATGCAGTATTCAAATCGTATGCGTATCCCAAGGGGTATGTAAGTTGGCGTCTCTATTTTCCTTGCCTTCAGGTGGCCTAATTCTTGGTAGCCATGCCGTGCCTAACTTAAAAAAATGAACACAAACCCACTTTGCTACCACAGTAGTTATTACGATACTCCTTTCTTTTGGTGATTTTATGTGACAGAGAAGGAAAGTGAGGAAGGACTTAGGCCAAGGCAAGCTCTGTTTCCGATCTCTGGGTGACAGCATCAGAGTGTAAGCATGATGCAGCTCTCTGCATATAAAGGGTCATTTCCCCCAGGCACACATCATAAGCGCGGAATAGAAGTTACATCCCTGCAGGCTTTAATTTCGTATTTATGAAATTTTTATAGGCTCTCTAATAGAGACAATGCCTCGAGTTTTTCGCTAAGGTGTGAAAAATAGTTGATAGCAGGAGGATGTACCCACCACTGTCCTTCAGACGTGAGAGTAGAAATACAAATATTAGAGACATTTTCTGATGAAAGTCTGAACTCTCGTCGGGGGGTGGGGGGGTGTGTGAATCCCATGCCCCACCACGCTGTTAGGCACTTTGATATATATTATCCTATTTAATGCTTATAAAACCCGCTAGGTAGGATGCAGGCTACCCTGGTGTCTCAGATGGAAAAGAATCTGCCTACAGTGCTGGAGACCTGGGTTCGATTCCTGGGTGGGGAAGTTCCCCTGGAGAAGGGAATAGCTACCCACCTCAGTATTCTTGCCTGGAGAACCCCCATGGACACAGGAGCCTGGCAGGTACAGTCCATGGGGTTGCAAAGTGTTGGATGAGACTGAGTGACTAATGCGTTCTCAGGGTAGAACTCAATGACATTTTCACACACAAGGGACGGGGGCCCAGAGATGTGGTTGCGGTGCTTATAAGTGATGTGTGTGTCGGGGCTGGTTTCCCGGACGCTGAGAACGTTTCTCTACCAGGCTCATCCCCTCACATGCGGGGTATCCTTCTTTTCTCTCTCTCTATATATATATGAGAAGGAAATGGCAACCCACTCCCGTATTCTTGCCTGGAAAATCCCGTAGACAGAGGAGCCTGGCTGGCTACAATCCATGGGATCGCAAAGAGTCAGACACGACTGAGCACATCTACACACACACGTATTTTAACCTGATTTCCTTTTCCTAAATGCGCCCGATACCATCTTTTTGGCTTATTCTCGTCATGAACCTGTTTTTCCATGGTCCAATTTAGCCACTTGTACTTGTCTGTGTGGGTAACAAATGCTTCCCGGTACCTATTATAGAGACGCATATATTTCCATCTCTCTGCATACGGAGCAGGGAGACTCCAGCCAGTCAGAGGGTCGCTTCAAATAATCTACCCTCATGCATCAAGATGAGGACAGACGCTGAGCGCCGGCCAGCCACGGCCAGCCTCAGAAGTCCCCACTCTGACCTTCGAGCTGGCCGCTGCCCTTCCTCTCGGATGTGACTCCCCTGTTCTTGTTGTCCTGAAGGGGAAATGTACGTGTCTGCTCCCCACAAGCCCTCACACTCCCCTTCCAGTGTCGTATGCGTTAAACATCCACAGAGTAGTAATGCCAGGAACTGGGACACCCAAGTTCTCGGCTTCGCCCTTTGCCTTTGTATGAACGTATACCTGGTTTTTCCTTCTGTCTGGCCTTTTTATCTCCACCACTCCTAAAAAGGCCTTCCCTGGTGGCTCAGACGGTCAAGAATCTACCTGTGATGCAGAAGACGTGGGTTCAGTCCCTGGGTCAGAAAGATCCCCTGGGGAAGGGAATGGCAACCCCCTTTAGTATTCTTGCCTTGAGAATCTCATGGACAGAGGAGCTTGGTGGACTACAGTCCAGGGGGTCACAGAGACTTGGACATGACTGAGCGACTAACACTCAACACTCCTACGAAAGCTAGCACAGTCTGCCAAAGAAGGGGCCACATAGCTCTTCCTGTGGGTCACTCTGCTTGACCACCGTGAACCATTCCTGGAACGACACAGGTGAGGAATTAGAAGGGCCACAAAAGACACGACGGCAGACCAGAAACAAACACACACAAAGGTGACGTCCTTTCAAGATTCTTGAGGAAAAGTAGCACTGGGGCATAGCTGCAAAGATGACCTAGTTCAGTTCAGTTCAGTTCAGTCGCTCAGTCATGTCTGACTCTTTGCAACCCTGTGGACTGCAGCAAGCCAGGACTTCTCTGTCTGTCACCAACTCGTGGAGTTTATTCAAAGTCATGTCTATCGAGTCGGTGATTCCATCCAAACATCTCATCCTCTGTCGTCCCCTTCTCCCGCCTTCAATCCCTCCCAACATCAGGGTCTTTTCCAATGAGTCAGCTCTTCGCATCAGGTGGCCAAAGTATTGGAGTTTCAGCTTCAGCATCAGTCCTTCCAATGAATATTCAGGACTGATCTCCTTTAGGGTGGACTGGTTGGATCTCCTTGCAGTCCAAGGGACTCTCAAGCATCTTCTCCAACACCCCAGTTCAAAAGCATCGATTCTTCAGCACTCAGCTTTCTTTATAGTCCAACTCTCACATCCATACATGACCACTGGAAAAACCATAGCCTTGACTGGACGGACCTTTGTCGGCAAAGTCATGTCTCTGCTTTAACATGACCTAGGCTGTTCAAAATAAGACAGATATGGAAACTTGCCAATGATCCCCTTTCCGCCAGCTCCTTCTCAGCCTCCGTGGCCTGTCCTGCCTCGTCTACGTGCCCAGGAACCCCACCATTGCCAGAGCCTGTCTGTGTGTCTGCTGGTTGATGCTGCTTGTCCCCGTACCCTCTGCCTGTCAACACCACCCTCCCTGCACGCGTCCCATGCAGTGTCTGTGGTCAACTCCCACACGGAACATGGTCCTGCCTGACTAGCATCACCCACTTGCATGCCTTGGGTGAATTCCAGCCTAAAGGAAGTCCCCGATAGGGTTCATGAACGTGTCCCTTCTACCCATCCATTGCTCCAGGTCACCCTCCTGCCTTTTTGTCTCCCTGAAGAAAGACGCACTCATCGATCCAGCCCTCGTGTTACCTGGGGTTCAGCTTACACAGGCTTCCCTCTCTCTCATCGCTCCCCTCCCACCCTGAAGTCTCCAGTAAAATCTTGCCTGGTTGGCCCTCTAGATGCCCCCTGGTTTGGGGGCGAAGGCATGGCTGCAAGAAGCTTGGAGAAGGAGATGCACATTCAACAGAAGCAGTACAGAGACTTGCGTGATGATTAATCAGGGCCACGGCTTTCTCTTCCCGCTCCTTTCCCTTGGGCAGTGAGGCAGGCAGGAAGAAAAGTCAGTCTGTTTCTCCTCTGTCTGTTCAATGTGTGTGTGAGTTGCTCAGTCGTGTCCGGCTGTTTGCAACTGCACAGACTGGGTGTGTGTATGTAAATATGTGTGTGTGTCTGTGTGTGTGTATTTTTGTTCCGGTTTCAATTGATCAGTCGTGTCTGACTGTTTGCGACCTCATGGGCTGTAGCCCTGCAGGCTGGTCTCTGTCCAGGGGATTCTCCGGGGAAGAACACTGGAGTGGCCTGCCGTGCCCCTCGTACTGTGTGGTAGGCACCCAGGGGGATGTTCACGAAGGGTGACAGTGATGCCTGACCGATGCTATAGTTGCAGAGTCGTTGCAGCTTGAAGGCTCTGGAGCACAGGGTCTGTAGCCAGGGCAGAACATGGGCTCAGCTGCCCTGCAGCATGTAGGGCGGATCTTCGTGGACCGGGGTGCAAACCCGTGTTCCCAGCAGGTGCATTCTTAACCACGGAAACCACCAGGGAAGCCCTGATTCCAGCTTTGCACTCTCTTCTCTGGGCACCTTCCAGCGGAGACACAACGTCCGTCTGATGGATGAATTAAGGCCCGTGTATTCTGAGCACGCATCAGGTTGCCCGAATACCCACTCTCCTCAGCCCCGCTGATTACCAGCCGTGGTCTGTATCCACACCTGTGGACCTCCTCCCCGGTGCGTGTGCTGAAACACCCGCTGCAGCTCGCAGCATTCCCGGACCCTCCTTTATGTGTCCTTTGTGCTGTAACCTCTGGAATCACATCACCTCTAAAGACGGCATCCAGTGCCCAAGTCCTGAAGGCACTCCCCCGAATTAGTCCTCGCACGTATCGTTAAGGCATCACAAAGGAAAGAACAGGAGTCTCCTCACCTCGGAGCTATGGCTCTGTGAGGCTGTAGGGTTGTGCAGTAATCTAGTCCACTGATCACTGCAGACGTTCATCTGAAGGTCTCAGACCCACCCGCCCCCAGTCTGTTTTTACTTACGTCCTCTTATGCAAATCCTTCAGCCGCGTAAAATAGGATTGTGCCTTTTTCTTGCCCAAGAAGAGATGTATCAGACTTGGGGGACATGTAAATCTCTGATTAAAATTTTAGCAGTCATCCCGTTCCTAAGAGAGGAGGTCAAGCTAAGCCTGGCTTCCCACGGGACAGTCCTCAAGAGAGGACCACGGGTGCCCTCGTGCGGGCCTTCCCCTGCCGGCCTCCTCCCACTTACACCTGGCTGATCGGCAGAGCAGCTGCCCTGGAGTGGTGAGGAGGGCTTCCCTGGTGGTCTGGTTACGTAAAGAGCTGATGCAGGGGACACGGGTTCCGGTCCCCGGTCCAGGGAGATCCCACGTGCCTCGGGGCAACGAAGCCCGCTCGCACAGCATCTGAGCTTGTGCTCTGGAGCCCAGGAGCCATACCTGCCGGGCCCCAGGGCCACAAGGACTGAAGCCAGAGCACCCCTGAGCCCTGGCTTCGCAACGAGAAAGCACCGCACTGAGAAGCCGGCACACCCCAACGGAAGAGCGGCCCCCGTCTCAGCACAACTAGAGAGAAGGCTGAGCGTGGCAGTGAGGGCACAGAGCAGCTACAAATTCTTTAATTAAAAACAAAAAGAAGTGGCGATGAGCTTGGGACCCTGAGGGCCTTTCCTCCTCTCCCCACGGACGCCACCCTTCCTAAGAGTCCTGCCAGCAGCGATTAGTTGTGTGTGTCTGTGGGAGCTCCGTATTTCCTTCTCCAGTGGTCATGTATGGATGTGAGAGTTGGACTGTAGAGAAAGCTGAGCACCGAATAATTGATGCTTTTGAACTGTGGTGTTGGAGAAGGACTTTGAGAGTCCCTCGGACTGCAAGGAGATCCAACCAGTGCATCCTATAGGAGATCAGTCCTGGGTGTTCTTTGGAAGGACTGATGCTGAAGCTGAAACTCCAATCCTTTGGCCACCTCATGCAAAGAGCTGACTCATTGGGAAAGACCCTGATGCTGGGAGGGATTGGGGGCGGGAGGAGAAGGGGACGACGGAGGATGAGACGGTGGATGGCATCACCGACTCAGTGGACATGAGTTTGAATAAACTCTGGGAGTTGGTGACGGACGGGGAGGCCTGGTGTGCTGCAGAGTTGGATACGACTGAGTGACTGAACTGAGCTGCTGACGACGTCTCTCTGCATCAGCTCCCATAGAGAAAGGGGTCCTGGTGGGCTGGGCCATCGTGACGGTCTTCTGGGAGACGCAGTGTCGGCCTTGTAACAGAGGGCTGACGTTTACCTCCCTTAGCTTAGGGGGTATCTGGCCCTAAAGGCAGTGTGTGTGTGTGTGTGTGTGTGTGTATGTGTGTGTGTGGGGGGCGGTTTCTTTGTGAGAATGGCGGCCAGGAAGGAAAGGAAACCAGGACATTGTGTTTCCTTTTCTTCCTCACTAAGTGTGGAGTGGGGTTACATTGAATTAGGCTCCATGTCTTTATTCTTCTATGCCGTGCTGAGTCGCTCAGTCGTGTCTGACTCTTTGCGACCCCATGGGCCGTAGCCTGCCAGGCTCTTCTGTCCATGGGATTCTCCAGGCAAGAGTGCTGGAGTGAATTGCCATGTCCTCCTCCAGCGGATCTTCCCGACTCAGGGATCGAACCCGGGTCTTCCACATTGCAGGCGGATTCTTTACTGTCTGAGCCAGCGGGGAAGCCCTCCTTCTCCTGGGGCCTCATCCAACAAGCTCACGTCCCGGGGTCAGACAGCAGGTCCGTGCTGGTTCTGTCTGCCATGTGACCTCCCCATCCATCAACTCCCAGCTTGGAAGGCAGGGGCAGCGTGGAGGTGGTAGCATGGAGCACATTCCCCCCTCCACCTCTCCTAACCCCCCAGCACCCCCACCCAACCCACCATGGGTGGGCCACCAGTGGGCAACGCAAGCACACCCTGTGAGTTTAGGTGAGTCTGGGCTGTTAAGGAGAGGGGCACCCTGGTCCTGATCAGAAGCCTAATTGCCAGAGCTGCCTGAGCCGTGAGCATCGATCAGCCGCGCTCAGGGTTTGCGGTTGTGGTCCTGGGAGGCTTCGTTAACAGAGGCCGGCTTGCTGAATGAGATACAATTCAGTGCTGCCAACATTAATGCGCTGCTGTTTGAGCATCCTTCACCTGGTAACACAAAATCAAGTTTACGAGGTAGGAAACAGGACTCCTGTTGAGAGCTGAAACATTTCAGAGGTGAAAAGAAGAAGATGGTTTTAAAGAGTTTGTGGGGGTGAGTCAGAGGAACAAATGCTTTGTGTCTCTCCTGTGATGGCTCAGAGCCAATTTTTAAATGTGACTACTGAATGTGACCCTGATGCTGGGAAAGACTGGAGGCGGGAGGAGAAGAGGACGACAGAGGATGAGACGGTTGGATGGCATCACTGACTCTATGGACAGGAGTTTCAGCAGCTCCAGGAGATGGTGATGGACAGGGAGGCCTGGCGTGCTGCAGTTCATGGAGTCGCAGAGTCAGACACGACTGAACGACTGAACAACAAAATGTGATCTGACAAGAGTTAAGTAGCTATGGTGGCTATTTCCTTTTCCTCCATTGAGGTTTAAGACTTTTTCCCCACTGGATAAAGTGAAAGTCTTAGTCGCTCAGTTGTGTCCAACTCTTTGTAGCCCGCCAGGTTCCTCCATCCATGGGATTTTCCAGGCAAGAGTACTGGAGTGGGTTGCCATGCCCTTCTCCGGAGGACCTTCCCCACCCAGGGATCAAACCCAGGTCTCCCTCATTGGGAATACTGATGTACCACAGTTTGGTAGCCCTGGGAAAGAAGACTCTAAGACGTGGAGGTTCAGCATTTGAGCCTTAGAGAGGCTGAGTGGGGAGGGTTGTTTTCAAGTGTTGGCTTCTATTATAATCTGAAAGAAGAAAGTTTAATCAACTATCTCACTGTTTCAGATGCCAGACTTGCTTCTGCCTCTGAGATGTGTATAGAATACACTCTCTCCCACTCAATTCCAGTTTTTCAATAATGTGAAAGTCACTCAGTCGTGTCCGACTCTTTGCGACCCCGTGGACTATACAGCCCATGGAATTCTCCAGGCCAGAATACTGCAGTGTGTAGCCTTTCCCTTCTCCAGGGGATCTTCCTGACCCAGGAATCGAACCAGGATCTTCTGCATTGCAGGCAGATTCTTTACCAGCTGAGCCACAACACAAGCCCAAGAATACTGGGGTGGGTAAGCCTATCCTTCCTGTAGCAGATCTTCCTGACCCAGGAATGGAACCGGGGTCTCCTGAATTGCCGATTCTTTACCAACTGAGCTATCAGGGAAGCCCCTTTTCAGTGATAGAAGATTTTAATTAAGTAACTCCCCTCTGTTAAGATTTCAGAGACTTTACCAAAAAGAAAAAAAGAATCCTTGATCTTCTGTATAGCACTGCTCAAATAGGTTACTGTTTCGTCTTTCTTGAGTAACTAATTAAGAAATTGTTATTCCTAAAATGATATTAATGAATGGATTATAATTTGTGGATCTTAGTTTTAAAGCCCATTTCTTAAAAATCTTTCATGGAATAGGGATACCATTTAAAAAAAATCAGTGTATGTATAATTTATTTATTTCTTCTTAGACATTTTTTAGAAATGAACCACACAGAGTATTAACATGTTTATTCCAAGGCTTGTTTGATGGCCAAATATGGTACTCATCTTGTGATTTAGTAATGTCTTTGAACATCTAGAAATAAAGGCCTTAAAAAAACTTCAGATGATATCTTAAATATATAGAGGTCATTAAATCTTAAAATCTGTATTTATTTATTTTGCAAGTTTATCCAGGTGTGTTTTGAACTTTTAAAGACTGAAATCTATTTGAAGCAACTAAAACTTATCCCTTCGCAAATCTACACTTCCTCTAAGTCGTTTAGGTAAATAAAATGAAAATGTAGTAAAGAATGTTCATTGTGAACCCAAAATCTGTTCTTATGGAAACAAGAGTAAAATTTAGCAGTTAACCACATAGTATGTCTGTGGGTCATCCATTTTACATCTGATTTTAGCCACAAAAAGTGATCACTTGGAGATTGCTTTGTAATTATCCTGAGAAGCTTTACTTTTTAAATGCTTGCATGGCATTTTATCAAACGTTGTTGTTTAGTCACTAAGTTGTGTCCGACTCTTTGCGACCCCATGGACTGCAGCACGCCAGGCCTCCCAATCCTTCACCAACTCCTGGAGATTGCTCAAACTCATGTCCATCGAGTCAGTGATGCCATCCAACCGTTTCATCCTCTGTCGTCCCCTTCTCCTCCCGCCTTCAGTCTTTCCCAGCATCAGGGTCTTTTCTAATGAGCTGGCTCTTTGCATCAGGTGGCCAAATAACTGGAGCTTCAGCATCAGTCCTTCCAGTGAATATTCAGGGTTGATTTCCTTTGGGATTGCCTGGTTTGATTTGCGTATGCTGTAACTTTCCTCACCATTATTCTATTGGTGGACATTTAAATTATTTCCAAGCTTTTTCTTGTTTTAGTTGCTCAGTCATGTCTGACTCTGCCACCCCATGGACTGTAGCCCACCAGGCTCCTCTGTCTATGGGATTCTCCAGGCAAGAATACTGGAGTGGGTTGCAATTTCCTTCTCCAGAGGATCTTCCTGACCCAGGGATTGAACCTGTGTCTGCTGCATTGGCAGGTAGGTTCTTTACCAGCTGAGCCACTAAGGACTCCCCTCCAAAGCTTTAACTGCTATAAATACGCACACAGTAAGTGTTCTTATCATATTTTAGGAACCAGAACACACTGTTATGAAATCATATTTTAAAGCAATACTTATCAGTGAGGCATCATGTTCACCCTTAGTTAACTTTCTTTTCCTGAATTTTACTGGCTCTTTTGGGCATGAATTTCCCCCGTCTTAGAATCACCTTGCCTCGTTCAAACAAAATCTGGTTATCTTTGTCTCAAGGGCAAAGGTGGACCTGTGAGAATGATGAAAAGGTAAAATCTTTTATCCTCTGATACCCCCAGTTTCAGAGATTCTGCATTGCAGTCCATTGGATACAGTATCTGTGAGAGTGGGTTTATGCCAACCGATGACTTATGCATGTGAGATTATCCTGGTAATCTCACCATCAATGTCATTGACACCAACTTCATTGAATGCCAATATCAGGCACTGCGTTCGATACTGAAAATACTTCTCATCTCAGCCGCAGTCTTGTTGCTGAATCAAACTCGGGTCCTCCCAGCCCCACATAGCAAAGCCATTCTTCTCACACCAGGTTGTGGTGAAGGAAAGTGCAGTATTTCCTTCAGGCGCCAAGCAAGGAGTCCAGGCAGCTGGTGCTTAAAAGACCCAAATGCCCCAGAGACTCTAAGGGAAAGGTTTTTAAAGACAGGGTGAGGGAAAGGAGTTGTGAAATGTGTGGTCAGCTTGTGGACATCCTTCTGACTGGCTGGTGGTGAGGGAATTGGGGGGGGGGGGTCAGCATCATTAACGTTCTGATTCCAAGGTCTGGGGTCTGTGTGCTGATGGCCAGCATTATAGTTAACTCCTTCTGTCTGGAGGCGGCTTTAGAACCTGCAAAATAGCTCAAAGGGACGTTGCTTGGAATATTCTCTATAGCGCCTGAGGAGGAAGTAAAGTCCTGGGCTTTGTTCAATGGATAAACTATTAAGTGTTTCATCTTGCTTGACTGTTCTCCCTTGCTTTTGCCTTCTCTCACTTCTCTGACTTAATTTGCTCTTTAGAATTTGGAGAAGGTCTAGGAGGCTCCAGGTTCGCTACAAACAAGAGGTGGTGGACATGGAGGGAGGGGGGTGTCTGTCCACAAGACCTCCCTGAAAGGTCCTCCTTGGTTTCCATCTCAGTATTTTCATCTTGTTTCTAGTGTAGAAGAAGGTATTGGTGCTTACAGCCCTCAGTTATCTGCTGAGGTGTAACGCAGCAATGCAAAGTGCAAAGGCTTACGAGGGCACACATTCATTTTCTCAGTCTCAGTGGCTGGGTGGCCTTCAGGAGGCTGAGCTGGGTATTTCCAGCTTCAGGGTATCTCGTGATGTCAGCTAGGACTGCACTCATATCGAGGCCTGCCTGGGACTGGATGGTCAGCTTGCAAGACGGCTCACCTGCGTGGTTGTTGGGTTGGGGGTGACGGTTCTGCACTGTCTGCTAGAAGAAGGTCTCAGAACCTCGCCATTCAGCCATCTCCACGGGGCTGCTTGCGTGTCCTTCCGTGATGGCTGCTGGATGTCTTCAGCATGGGAGAACCAAGACAGAAGCCATAAGGCGCTGTCTGAGCTGACCTGGGGAGTCGTGCACCATCCTCGTATAAAGAGGAGTTCTCTACTGGTTATGCAAGCCCCTCTGATACAGGGTAGGGAAGGTCTGTATAAGGTCTGTATAAGGGTGTGACTAGCAGCATGCAGGGGTGCTTGGGTGTCGCTTAGAGCTGTTTGAATAGTTGATACTTTGAGTTCTCACTCTGCTGCCAAAGATGCTCTTGTTCAGTCGCTATGCTGTGTCCGACTCTTTGCAACCCCATGGATTGTAGCACGCCAGACTCCTCTGTCCTCCACTGCCTCTCAGAGCTTGCTCAAACTCATGTCCATTGAGTTGGTGATGCCATCCAGCCATCCCACCCTCTGTCTTCCCCTTCTCCTGCCTTCAGTCTTTCCCAGCATCAGGGTCTTTTCCAGTGAGACTCGTTGGAAAAGGTTTATTGGGAAAAAAAAGAGGATTCTTCAGCTAAATTTCCACTGCATGTGTTCCGGTAAATTCCTCTTATAATTTGGTCCCCTCGCCAATATGTGCAGTTTAGCATGTTCGATGACCACAGTTAAGAAGGTGGGCACTCTAGTAACCTTCAGGGCAACTCTAACAGTGGTCTTTTCATTTATCATCTTCCTTTTATGTTAGCATAATTCTTTAAAGAATTTAACAGCTTAGTGTCTTTTCCTCCTCCATAGTGAACTCCTCATTTGGGTTGAAAATTATTTCCCGAAACTAGCAGAGTTCCAGTTGTTTGCATGCAGGGCACCAGAGAGTATACCATCTGTCGTATACCCAACAGGGCTGCACAGTGAATATTTGCATCAATCTGGAGGAAATATCCTTTTTACTGAGCACATCTTACCCGTTTACCAGATCTCTGCTTGGTTCCAGAAAACTCAGACGAGGGGAAATAACTTTGGAATGACTGAGTGATATGACTTGTGCTTTTAATCTCTGTGTGTGTGTTATTTGGTCTTAGATTACAAATATTCACACATCAGTATATAATCTAGAAGGAATCGAATGTTTTACTGATTCCCTCAGATATAAACTGCAGAACACAACATGTTTTAAAGCAGATTCTTTACTCAACTCTGCTTGCCCTAGGTAGGATCCTTGAGATAATGAATTGGTGGAAAAGTAACTGAGTAGAAAAATTAAAAAACAGTAAGACAGAGGAAGCACTTTGGGGTGTTTTACCATATTGCCCAGGAAACTTTGGGTTTTTCTTTATATTCATTCTTCTCCAGCCATGATTTAATTGCTCTTAAGCAGCACTTTTGGGACTTCCTTGGTTGCTCAGCAGTAAAGAACCTGTCTGCCAGGGCAGGAGATACAGGAGACGTGAGTTCGATCCTGGGTCGGGAAGATCCCCTGGAGTAGGAAATGGCAACCCATTCCAGTAGTCTTGCCTGGAGAATCCTATGGACAGAGGAGTCTGGTGGCCTACAGGACACAGGGTCACAAAGAGTCAGACACAACTTGGCGATTAAACAACAGCAAGAATTAACTGTAGTCCAAAGTATCAGTCATGATAAAGGGACCTGCTGCTAAAGACTGCTCATCAATACGCATGCACGCACATGCTCTCTGAACCTCAACTGTCATCAGTTTCCATCCCTCTGGCCTGTCTATCGAGATAAAAATCGTCACATTTGATAATGGCCTTCCCTTCAGGGCTCCTTAAGGTCTACAAAGCTGGAACCCACATAGACAGGAGGACATTGACTTGGGTTTGCTGTTGTCTCTCCCCAGCACTTAAAACACGTGTTTGGTGCTCATTCAACATTTATCATTTGATTTTTCAAAAGATTTTTTAAATGAATGAATTAATTAAAAAGTTTGGATGGCGATCACTTTACCGTGTTCTGTTGGTATCTGCCATACAGCAGCATGAGTCAGACAGATGTAGACGTTTATGCCCTCACTCTTGATTCACATCTCATCCCACTAGGTCATCA
This sequence comes from Hydropotes inermis, assembly GCA_020226075.1. NCBI lineage: Eukaryota > Metazoa > Chordata > Mammalia > Artiodactyla > Cervidae > Hydropotes > Hydropotes inermis. The sequence goes on from CM035303.1 coordinate 129,406,666, forward strand.
CAGAGCCCGGAGCTGAGGTCCCTGTGCTCACCACAGCTTCCCACCAGCTCTCTCTTTTACACACGGTGGTGTATATATGTCAGCGCTGCCCTCTTAATTCATCCCACCCTCTCCTTCCCCCGCTGAGTACACGTCTGTTCTCGCTGTCTGAATCTCTATTCCTGCCCTGCAAATAGGCTCACCAGGCATTGAGTATTTATTGAATGATGATTGCATTATTTTCCCATGAAGTGAGATATTGTAAACAAATGTAAAAAAAAAAAACTACATGTAAACTAGTATTCTTTTTTTCATTAGCACAAGCTTTAGTGGTCAAAGTGTAACAGGCATTAGTCTCCTTCAAGAATTACAAATGCAACTTTTCCCAAGCTTTTGATAATCACTACAAAGATAATCTGTTTGAGTCCAATGATCAAAATAAGAACAAACAGTTTACCCATATGTATATAATAAGTTCAAGTATCAAAGACAATTCGTCTTGAGAAGAAAGTCGTTAATGACCGCACTGTTCCATTCGCAGCAGATAAATGATGTTGCAACCTCGGTCTCCGGTAATTATGCTATAAATGCTAGAAAAATTGTATAAAAGGGTTTCGGGGAAAAATAGTTACCTGCAGTTGCATGAAGGATTGTGCAGCAGAGGGAAAATGAATTTCACCCTGCACCTTCTTTGTTCTATTCAGAGATGCTTGTGATAATAGAGAAACACAGACAAGTTCATCGCCTGCCTGCCTCGTGTCTACCTAGGGGGGTTACCCAGGGGCGAGCTTTTGGGGGAAGCCCAGCTCCCCAAGGCAGCTTTTGGGGGAGGCGCAGTGCGACCTGGCCCTCTTTGGGGAGATGAAATTGTTTTCAGGAGAGATGACCAGGCCTCAGGAGGGTGGATGAGAAGGGGGCCTGTTTGTGATGAAGCATGTCTGGGTGTGAAGAGGACCACACCTCAGTCTTCACGTCTCTCCTCTATGCTGCAGACGTAGGTGACTGGATCGCTAGGCGCCGCTCCTGTGAGGGGCGTCAAGTCTGCCTGGCTGATGACACCCCCAGTGCGGGGATGGCTGACCCCTGGGCTCCTCTGGGAGGGTGTGTCTTTAGGAGGTGAAAGGGGGTTAGAGGGAGCTTCGCCCTGCATTTGCTGAGTCCCACATGCCTACAGCTCAAAATCATCATGACACTAAAGTGTGTATTTTGGGGTGACATATTCTGAGCCCCTACAGCCACACCTTTGGGGTTGTGAATACCTGAGTCACATTTGGGGTATCATGTTCCGAACCCCTGAGTCACATCTCTGGGGTAACATGTCCTGAGCTGTACAGTCACATATTTGGAGTGACACATCCTGACCCCG